>CAJHQP010002454.1:0-85881 GCA_905132765.1 Moricandia arvensis
TTGATAAAAAAAATAATCAACAGTATTTATAACAAACTGAACGCAATCCTCGCTAGTAATCAGCTTGAACATACATAGTACATACGCACTGTATGACTTTTCTTTCACTTCTTGTGTATATCAGTAATAAATCTATAAAACACTTCGTCTCCAAACTAAAGAGATCAACAGTAACATGGACATTGAATCCCTTTCACCACATGTCCATCATAATCCAGAAACCAATCCCTGCTCAATTAAGAAGCAGAGAAGAGGATGATGAGCTATCAAGTACATTATTGGTTCGTCTGTAACTTTCTTGTTTTCGGAATTTTTATCGAGTATTAACAGATTAGTGAAGTTAACACTCCATTGGGGTTCGTTAAGCAAACGAGCCGTTCGAGAAGCTAAGCTGGCATCGATGAGCTTGATAAGGAACTATCGGTGTATCTCACGAAAAAATACAATCTTGGTGGTGTTTTCTTGATGAACATCATCAACATCTGGTTTGGTTCTTGCAAATTCTTAGTATCCTAGCTAGGTGCTTTTGTCTCTGATGCTTACCTCGGAAGATTCTGGACTCTTCTCCTCGGTTCCATTGCTTCTTTCCTCGTAAATTTACCTTTCCATCTTTTCATTTCAAATAGGGATGTGCCTAGACGTGTGCTGTGCATGTGCCATAAACCAAAAACACTTGAACGTAACATATGATTATGATTCATATTACGACAAATCACCCGCATGAGTGCATGCGGCATGACTGTGGTCAATGGTAGACAAGACCTAAAAATGGCCAAAAACATTTTCTATGAGGTTCGAAGTCTCCATTAAAACAAAAATTACAGCTATGTAGAAAGTGCGTGATTGAGACTCGGCCTGTCAGTTTACATACTATCCGGTAACATTCGATCCAGCTATCCTTTACATTAGTTTCAAAAGTATTCCGAATTTAGATTAGGCAGAATGGTAGACCTTTAGAAGAAATTCATACAGTAACAAGTTTTCACCAGGATTAACTGGATCAGCCGATATGGCATATAAAAAGGTTACTAACCAATCTTGATTGTAAATGTTGAGGCAAAGAGTGATTTATTCTTAATTTTTCTTTAATTTCACTTGATAAGGGATGGGACTAATGGCTCTAACCGCGGCTATCCCGCATCTAAGAACCCGACGCTTGCAACGATCCACAAACTGTTCAAACCCACCAGCGAAGTGGCAGCTAGTGGTTCTCTTCTCTAGTCTAGGTTTACTAGCCATTGGACAGGAGGAATCAGACCATGCAACATCGCTTTTGGAGCAGATCAATTCGATACAGCACTAAAAAAGGCAAAGCGCAGCATGAAAAACATTCTTTAACTGTGTGTATTTCTACCTTCACCGTGGCTCTCGTTCATTGCACTGACAGGTCCGTATATATACAGACTAACATCAGTGTCATTGTCAGTGATTCCCACGCGCTTGTTCCTGTCATATGTGAAAAACATTTTGAGTGTTTAAAGAGTTTATTTTATAGTTTTGAGATTCTAATGTAATTGTTATGGTTTCCATTGCTTGTGATGATATTGTTCAAAATTGCTATGCTTAAAAAAATATTATCAATGATAGTAATGTCTATTGAACTCTAGTATAGTACTCATGATTATATTAATATGCCTTACGTAAGAGTAGACTTATGTTTAGAAAGTGATTTTATGTAAAGGATCTACTATAAGAGCTAGACTTATGTTTTACACTTTACTGTATATACCACTTCTAATTATGATTCGTGATCTTTAGAGTTACTGTGTACATGCGAGACAAAGAGAGAGGGGATATACGGTATGTGATTGCTTTAGAGCAATTGCGCTTGCAATATTTATTGCAGACTAAGAGAAAAACGTCGATCGTTGTAAATAGTACTGTTGTAAATATATATCAAACAGTGTTTGTATAGCTACGTGCATAATGCCAAATATTCAACTCAGTGTTTAAGCGTCAGAGTGATATGAAAAAAAATCAAATCATCAAACTGTAGATATGCCTTCAATGAATATATTATGATGTTGCATTTTATCTACTTATATGGATTTTATAAATAAGAGAACAAAAAGAAACTATTGAATCAATGATTCCTCAATAGGTCTACAAGACTAGTATAACCCCAAAACTAGAACATTTTACTTTCTTTTTTTTGTTGTATAATAAATAAAAATGAAGCAAAATAAATCACAGTAAGAAATAAAGTGGGCCCAATCGATCTTATTGTATGTACATCGCCGGACAGAATTTACTCGGTTCCACGTGCGATTGGCTTTTTAACCCGGGACCACTATTTTTGATTAAAACCAGTGACACGTGGTAAGCATCGGGTGTACTTCTTTGATAGTGATTTATCCGAACCGTTCACTTTTGTGTAAGGTGAGAACATCGTACCAACGTGTCTGCTGTTTGGGAATCCTATTGTGTTTATCGAAATAGTTTGATCTTCACTGATATCTGAATCTAAGAATAATTAGTTACTATTATTTTGTTTTGTTTTATTGCTACTAATTATCTGTATTTTTGTATGATAATGTGCAATTTGTGATTCCACATTACAAGAAATAAAAATCTGAGACTTTTTTAATATGTCCACGTGAAGAAATCAATCCCAAAACTCCTTGCTGTGCATGTTTTCTTGTTTGTTTACTTTTGAATACAGATCCATTTTAGTTTAGGTTTTATTTGTATACACATTGTCTCAGCACATTTGTTATTCGGATTTGAATTTTGATAGTATGCATCTACGTTTGGCAAACCTATCAAGTTCATTTATCTGGAAGCCTATCTTTACTAAAAAAATGATAAACATAAAAATGTAAAATTTTAATGTTTGTTAACATAGTCTAACACATTTTGGAGTTTTACATAAGAACCAGCAATTTCCATCTAACAATTTCAAGAAATATCACTGGTTTATCAAGGCTTACTAAAATTCATATTTTATGAAGTACATCCAAAAGGAAAATTTCATTTTGAGTAACTAAAGCATATGTTCTAAACAGTTACTTTCAAAAGTATATAGTTTGCCAGTACTGCACTTTAAGCTTTTTCCACATATTAGAAAGTTGTGAATTTGAAAACATGTGAGGAATTTGATCACTGTATATACTTTTACATGTTCTGATAATAGATCTCCAAATTTTATCGTTCAAATTATCTACTAAAATGAATATTATCTTTATCTTCAAAATATCATTTGGTCATGACTCATAACTAGTGACAACTGAGATAAAATGGATATTATGCCATTGCCATATACCGTAATATATATTAATTATTAAATGGCAGCCAAGTTTGCATAGTGTGAGCTCGTGAATCGTGATTCTCTGGGTTCTGATGTTGAACTTGTCTTATAATAGTCAATTAGGCCAATATTCTACCCATTGTTTTGTCAAATAAGTCATGGTTTTATTCGCATAATGTTCTACCTTGGTGAGATCATTGTAAGAAAGCTTTTATACATGAACGCATAATCCACGAGAAAAGTTGAATAAAAATTTTATGAGGTGGCTCGCGCTAAGTGACCTTGAAAGTGAAATAAACAGTGAATTCATTGTTCATGACAAGGAAAACAATAGTAAGCATTTAATGATAAATCGTGTCATATGGCTATGTTCCTCAAATTTTGGGACTACAATAGTTATCAACGACCAATCAGTAATATTACTAACGATTACGAGTACTGGAACTGATTGAGAATCATTCATTTACAAAGTCGCCAATGAGACGCGTTAGAGCACCATTAACGCAGTCTCTTAAGTGCCTTTTTAAAGTAATTATGATTTAAAGAAAAAGAAAAAAAAGAAATAAACAGAAGATACGTATCTTAATTAAGGCTAATAAGAAACGTTTCTTGCTTGACAGATGTCACAAAATCAGTGGACAGGGAAGAAGAGTTTTCTTTCTTTCATCTTTGCTCTTTCTCTCTCTTTCGAAACCAAACGGCGATCTTTCTGCCTCTTCTGATCTCGAACGCAAACGAACCAGTGAAGACTCTTCTGCCTCACTTGCAACACGCCGATGAGTTGCAGAAACATGAACTGCTTGTTGCTTATTACTGTAAGTTTGTGTTGTTGTCTTGTCTCTTTTTTGAATAAAAAAAAACTAGATGATTGGGTTTGAGAGCTGATTTGATTGTGTCCAGCGATTGAGTATTATATGGATCTTTGAAAATTGATGATTGATTGATTAATTAGGTCGGCTATACGCCATGGAACGAGGATTGAAGATTCCTTAGAGCGAGAGAACTAAGACCACCAATTCGATCCTCATGTCCCTCATTAATCAGCTCAAAAAGGTTTCACCTTTAATCATCTACCTTGGTTCAAATTAGTTCTCATGATCTGTTTGACTTTGATTAATATATCTTTTCACAAGGCTGGATAGTGTATTTTGGGAAGGTAAACCTTTTAAATATGAACTTAGCTTAGGTTGCTTCATGTGATTGAGGAACACACATGTGAAGCAAAAACACATATACATTGCAACGATACTCCCACTTGGAGACACTGGAAAGTTTCTAGTCTGTTAATTTAATGAGTATCAGCATGAGCACTAGTTTGTCCACCATCAGCACTAGCTCAATGAGTTTACTTGTCTTGTTTATGCAAGATTCATTTTCTGTCTAGTATTGTTATTGCTAATATTGAAAAGAGCATATTATTGTTATTGCTAATATTGAAAGTGAAAAGATTTGAGGGTAAGGAATCTGATAGTTCTTGATGGGACATGGTCCAAGGCAAGGAGAATGAACCCGTGGCTGAAGCTTTTGTGTAGCCATGTGATGCTGGAAATTGAAGGTGCAAGTTTGTATAGAGAAGTTAGGAGGCAGCCAAGAGAGGGTGTTTGTCGATAATAGAAAGTATTGTATATGCGATGAAGGAAATGGGTGAAGATACTGAAAGTTTGGATAATATGTTGGATGTTTGTGAATCCATGGTTGGAGATCAAAGAAGATGTAAAGATGAAAACTTTGGAATTTTTTTTTAAGAACCCTTTAATTAAGAGACCACCATGAAATCTCTTAACTAAGTCTCTTAACTTATATTTATTACTTAAAAATAAATAAGAGACCCTAAAAGAGATTTTGGGTTAATGATGCTCTTAGTAATTAGTATATATCACAATGACTAACCATAAAGTAACCATACACATTCATGTCAATCTATGAATCAGATTCATATCTAGATTGCTGAAATAAAATAAACATTTACAAATGTTCCCAAAACCTCAACCAATATCATCGCATGGAAAAGAAATGATTAATCTATCATCTTAAGTCTAGCAGATTTATATGGAAAGGTGTCTCCATTGATCATTATACAACATAATAACATAATAGTATAATACACATGAACCCTAACTTTATTGGATAATCCTCAAGCTGATTGTTACAATTTAAAAACCAAATTAAACTCCAAAAAGATAAAGGATCAAACACTTTAGCGTGAATAATCATAACATATCTTGGTCACAAACAACTAAAAGAGCAACAACAGCACATGTAGATAACGCAGATAAGACATTAGATTATACATATAGAGAAGAAGCAAATACGAAACAATACATAAGAAGTGGGGAAATTCATATAAATATGATCATACCATTGCACCCGAGTAACTAGCCATCATAGACTGACCTTGTTGTGGCTGCTGTTGTTGATGTTGCTGCAGCTGGAGAGGCGACTGCGTCTGCGTTAGCGTTTGCGTTTTCTGCCTGTTAACTCTCTTCCTCTTCTTCTCGTAGCTAACACCACGAGCTTTGGCTTGGAAGTCTCTGACCTCACGAAGGTACAGCCTGACGGCGCGTGAGCCAAAAGGGTTAGCCTCAGGAGGGCCACCGTTCTCCTCGTAGGCGGCGCGGAGGCGGCCAATGAGGGCGTCTAGCGAGCCCCAAGCTTGTCGTAGAGGGCAAGGGCAAGGCGCTGGAGGGTTAGGGAGGCCAAAGAAGGCACAGTTCTGGTGGTGAATCTTTGTTTTACCGAACTGGTCAAGATAGCGGAGGAACTCGAGGACGTGTGCGCCGCTGCACGACGGGAGAGAGAGAGCGGAGGACGGTGGTTCCGGAGGTATTGGCAGAAGGTGTTCCAGTCACGGCGTTTCTGATTCTCGTACCGGCTTAAGGAAGGAAGTGTTAACTGTGTGGAGGTGTTAGGGTTCTTGTTTGCTTGGTGAGAGATCAGTTCCATAGCTTAATCTTGTTTTTTGAGTTTGGTAAGAAGAAGATGGAATCTGATCTAGGGTTTTTGTTTTTTGTTTATGTGGATTGAGAGATTAGGGTTCTTTAGATCATTCAATTATAACCAAACAGAGAGAAAGAGAGGGACTTAACTGGTTGTCATGGTGAGAATGGTACTATAAAAAGGGATAGATTCAACTTTGGCAGATCAAATCAAACAAACATATATGAACAGAAATGGTGAGGCAAAGAGAGAATAAACTGAAAAAAGAAGAGAGAGAGAGAGAAGTGAAGTTTATTGCTGCCTATAGAAGATGAGAGAAGGTGGATATATAAGTGGATGCTATCAAAAGTGGGATTCTATTCTTTTTTATTATTTTCCTAGCTTTTCTACTTTGGGAGACGATGATGGACAATACACAAAATCACACTTGTCTAGACTCAAAGACTGTGTAATTTCAAGACTGAAGAAGAGCACAAGAAGGTCATTTAAGCAGATGAGTATTACACAGCGTAGAAAAGAGTAATTTCATAGGTGAAGAGAGAGAGAAGAGAGTGGTGACCAATGGGTCAAGTGGGGAACTTGAAGTTGAACTTTGACATGACATGAGGAGGAAGAGTCTGTGTTCCTTGCCTGCAATTGGCAGTGACATTTTTATAATTTTTTTATTTTATTTTATTCATTACTTTATGCGTTGTGTTGCATTGCATTGCATTTATTTACTTTTGTTTTCGCATTATTCGTGTTCCCTTCATTCACTTTATTTTATTTTTACTTTGAAAACGACCTCATTGACATATATTTTATCTTTTCTTTACCCGGAAATCATGGGTTATTAACTCAGAATAACACTTCTTTTAGACCCAGTCGTTTCTTAAGATTAAACTCATTCAGTGTATAACAAACCTATTAAGTAGTTAAACTCGTGTTTTGTTTGCTTCAAGTCGAGTAAAGTTTTTATGTGTACAGCTTCATTTCAGTGGTAAAAGCTGCCAGTTGAGCAGCGTATTAGTAATCGTGGCAATAACTCCGACAGTAACTTTAGGACCAAACTATTCGGACCAAGTTTTAAAAGTTTTGGTCCTAGAAATTTATATCAAACAATGTTTGAACTGTAATAAATTGAATAAAACGATCGTTGGAGACAAGTTTATATCTAAAGACTTTGGAGTCAAATGTTGAAGTTGTTCAGTATGAGAAAACTTGCTTGTTGGAAAAATCATAGATCTTCAGATATTGTTTACTGGTAGCGACGAATCAATAGTCTAGAGTTTTGTTTCATCGCACCGTTTGTCCATTCTACAGGACCTTATCTCGTGTGCATGTTTGTTCAACCTTCATTTTCGTCATAGTTATTTTTGTCGTCCCTTCGTTTTCGTTCATACTATGACTGACAAATTGATGTGTAGGTACAATGTAGCTTCATAAATACAGAGAGTGTCAAGGTGTATATACATGAAGGATCGTGAAAATTTTATCTTGAACGAGGGTTTGCACTTTTAAAAGTGTAAGAGGACTAGTGAATTTTCGAAATTCATATTACTTAGGTTATATATATATATACACGACAACTTGGTGTAATATTGCAGACATTTCATCCGTGTATATACAACCATTTTGTAGGAAAAATGTTATGTATATGTTTGTAAGAAAATAATAATAAAGACAGGCTGCTAATTCGATTGGAAAAGTAGTAAGAAAGAAATTTAGAATTCTAATTCAGCTTTATATATGTTTAGCCTAAAATCAGTTGATAATGTAATGAAAACTACTTATAATTATTATATAATAATAAATTATTTAATCTTTAAAACGTGAAAAAATTTAGTAAGCAACTAATTTACAGTCGAATCAATGATTTTTTTTGTTTTGTTTAGTAGGACCAGTGTCATATTAGATAAATGTTAGTTTTAATGGATTGGTATCTGTTTTTTTAATTCTCTGACAGGTACTGCCATGATTAGAGTCTAAAACATATTCAGATTTAAACTAATATCAATTAGTAGTAAATTTTGTTTTATTTTACTCTAAATTACATCTCATTTTGATGGAAAATCTATAACAATTGGAAAAAAATGATATCATCATCCAAGACAACAAGTTTTGCATTTATGAGATTAGCTAGAGAGAAGATATAAAGTAACTTTTTTCTATCAAATATATATAAAGTAACCTAATTACATAATTGATGATACTAAAGTAAAACATCAAACACGGGCGCCTTTTAAACATGAGGTAGACACTGAATGGCGCCATTGGCGCGTGAAGAATCACTCGTTTGGAATCCATCTCTGTCAGTGGAAAGCAAGAAACAGTGGTTTGATTTGGCACCAACATCACACTTATTGATCTGTATACAATCTCCTTTGATCTCGATTCACTGTATTTGATTTTTTCTGGCAAAGCATATATTTCCAGGTATATGCTTCTCGACCGTGTGTTATTGTGTTGTCAATCTATTTAGTTATTTTTATAATAGGGTGAATTGGTGAAATAACAAAATAAATAATAAATAAACTTTTTTAGAGAGGGTAGAGATAGATAGGAAGAGAAATGAAGAGAGAGAATGGAGTTTTGGTTTTTTAATTTGTGGTTATAGAGTTCAAATTCCCTTTTTTACAAAACCTTATTATATGGACCAGTGGGCATTCAGTTATTTCCAGTTCAGCTTCGGCTTGAGAAAGAGATACTTCAAATTTGGTTAAAGTCTTAACTACCAACTACAATAAACAAAGTAACATGATAGATTAACTGAAGGTTTAGTGGTTCTACTCTAAGTTGGAAATGCGATTTCTAAAATATGTTAACTATTGCATACATATGGTATGAAAACACAAAGCTCTAACCTCACCAACAGAAGTTATTGTACCACTACTTATTTTAGTCCCTAACTATCAAACTAAATTTTGACGTTTTAAATAGATTTCACCTTTTCTTGACACCCAATGACCCAAAAAAATGAGATTTTGCCATTTCCTGTCACCAATCTTTCCCTAAATCACGAAACACACATGTACTATATTTGAGATCTCCATATGTGTTAATAGAGAGAACATCGTACGGGGAACGGAGTTCCAGCATTTGGAAACTAAAGCCCTATCAGTACCATACTACCATGGATCTATATAGGGTTAAGCTTTTAAGACCCTTTTTGTTGGTTCAACCAAGACTATTTATTCTTTAATATTCATCTAAAATACTTCGAAATTGTCGTTCCCATTTGTAGCAAAATACAATTGTTCCATATTTGGCAAAACAGTAGTGGTATAGTCTCTTCACATGTCCTTATGATTCCCTTCCCCCTTCATGTTTCTCTCCCAGGGTGCATTCATCACTTGTTTATAATTTTTTTGTCTATTAATTAATTAGCTTACATTTTTTATGTTAAAGAATTATCAGCATTTCCCCAGCTAAGGTACACATCCCATATTCTATGCATACTTGGCACGTATGTCCACTAAATGAGAATTATGTATAAGTATCAATGTTTAAAAAACCAGTGTAGGCGGAATCAAACTACTGAAACAATTTTTTAAAAATCTGATTTATACTACTTAAATTAGTATAAATTATTTTACATCGGTTCAAAGTGGTCTAGATTAGTTCAAATTTAGTCTATATTGATTTAAATAAATAACATCAGAATGGATTATAACTAATTTAGATATATTGTATTTACCGCATATAAACAAGTGATGATAATCTTTTTCTAATTTTTTTTAGTATAAAGGTATAAGTTTGTCTGATTTCTTTTATCTTTATTCTTCTCCAGAGTAAATTCTTATTAAACACATATCATTTTTAAAATTATGTAATATAAATATAAAATCTATAATAAATAAATAATTTGATAAATCACTTAGTTACCTCTTATAAATATATTTCATCGTCTTACATTAAATGATTATAAATAATTACATACACATGTAAGTTTGCTTACAAATAATTAAACACACATGTAAGTATCTATACTATACTAAAAGTTCTATATCCTCAACAAAGACAGGGTCCACGTCAACAATTTATTTAAGCCAATAAAAACATTTTATTCTGCCAAGTCATAACATACTCAAGTCGAGTATGAATATCTGACTACGCCTCTGGGCCAATAACAATTCTCAATGGCCACTTGATTCCCATCCCAGAAAAAACTAAACGCAGATGAAAGCAATTAGCGGTCGACTTTTCTTCTTTGTCGTTTGGAATCACCGTAATTCACCGTTATCACAACCCACACTCCATCATTCAATTATGTTATTAATTCACTGCAATTCAACGTTTCAACTTCCCTCAGTTTCTCCTCCTTTATAAAATCACCTCATCGAATCTTCCATCCAAGCAAACTCTACAATCTCCACATAAAAAGTTTAAGCGATTTATTTTTATCAACAGACCACTCCGGTCTGTTCTTTTTATAAGAATCCGGTTTTGGTTTCTCTTTATGTGAATGCACTGTGCAATGGGGATTCATTCAAATTTTAACGTTTTGGGGATAGAAGAGCAAGCAAATCCATCTCTCTGAACCTGAAAGCGAGAAGTTTAGATCCTCAAGTCCTATTTTTCATAGCAAAGCATTCAATTGAAAGTGATGTAATCAACATTACAGTCTGAAGTATTTAGGAGTTGAATAAATCGACTCTAATAAGTTGTGTAGTTATGTTTTGGCTAAGCTATGATACCAAACAGCTGTTTTTAACTGACGATTACCATTTTCAGGATGAGGGTGATAAAAATGAGAACACAACCAGAAGTCAGGGACAGAGAATGCAACAAAATCATCCCGGCAGCAACGGTATTAACACAGGACTTGGAACGCTTACCGTCAAGCTCAACACCTTTCCATCATAAATAGAATCTCCATCAACATCCGGTGGAGGTCTAAAAGATAGCCAGGCCCGAGAAAGCCTGATGGGACGCGGTTGTACACAATGGGGCGTGGTAACCCTTTCTCCTCTAACGAAGTTTAATCAGTTTCTCATCTATTAGATGTGTGGGATTTGGGTATCATTTATGCATTCTGCAAGTATCTGAATCCTCACTTGGGTATTGTAGCTTTTGTACACCTCACTGTATCTTCACTTAGCTGCATTTGAATACTTAATTATGACATGAATATATCTTTCCATTCTAACTATGTACGTTTTGATTGTCATTAATTGAATTTGTAGAGATCAGTTGTTAGGAGGCCTTTATACTGGAATTGATACTCATCACATTGCTACGACAAGCAAGACGGTACACTTCTTGCAGTTCGTTCTTCATGTTTCGGAAGCTGAGTTTGTAAATTTTTCTCTGTAAGGTCTATCCTCATTTTCTCAGGTTGAAGAACACTACGATATGCAAACGCAGCTGGAAGCCCCACAAGGCTATTGCAGGAGTGAATGCCTTTGCGCATGAAAGTGAATTTCATTAGGTCAGTTGACGCCTTCTCCTATTGCAAAAATCAACAGAGCTAAAGTTAAGTGGTATATTCAAGGAACCAAAGGTGAAAGAGTTGGTTTCTGTTCTCTCTTGCTTTATGTTGCGAGAGAGACTCCCTGACGCAGCTAAAACCTAAAGAAGAGCTTGATTTGCTCTTTTCCCCTGCATATCCAAGAAAACCTGACTATTTGAAGATTTGGGTCCATAAATTTATTGCCTTTTGTGTCAATGTGACAAGTCGATATTTAAGTTGGTAAAGCTGATAATAATAACCCAAAACGGATGAACTTACAAAAACCACTCTTGTAATTTAAGTTTTATCAAGTCGGACATCATGTCTCGACTTGTGATGCTATTTTGTTTATTATCGACTAAATTATTGAAACAAAAGCAGCGAAGAGTTTTATATGTACATTTCATTTTACTTCAGATTTTGTTATGTGTATCAGCAATTATAAAAAGCAAGAGGTAGTTTTTTACTTATTTCATAGTTGTATCTTTGAAATTGGCTATTAGTTTGGTAAAGAACAAGAGATTAATCTCAAATCCACGTTTCCTTACAGTTACAAAGGCTACGCATTACCAAAAATGCTTACATCTATGTAACTTCATAAAAGACCTGAAGACGAAATCTTCAGTGCTATACACAGACATCTCATTTCTCAAATCTCAACTGCCTTGCAATCTTTCTTCTTCTACTTTTACTTATGAGGCAAATGCATTCAGTGCTAAACACAAATTCATTTAAACAATGATATATCATCTTGATTAAGCCATCGGTGTCGTCTACATCCGTTTGTTCTTGGGTGAAATCATGTTTTTATGTTTTTTGTATAAAATCAAAAATTTAATAATACTAAAACAAAGAGAATAAACACATTATCATAAATAGAAAAATAAAAATCATGTTTTTATGATTTGTTTTTGTATAAAATCAAAAATTTAATAATACTAAAACAGAGAGAATAAAATAGGCAAATATTAAAACTAATAAAATAAATTACTGGGTTTTTAAATGAAATCTTGAAATCATTTTAAATTATTTTAAATGAAAAATGATTTTTTTTTAAATTTGAATTAAATATTTTTAGTCCTAAATTTATATTTATTTATTTGGATATACGTTTTAAACAAGTATCGCTTCCTAATTGTTTTGAAAAATATCATTTCTACGCTTTCATATAGTTTCGCTTCCACATATCCGCTTTCATTTCATGTAATATATGTTTAAATTAGGGAATCATCCTCTAGCACCTAATTCCCGTACACCACATATTATATATATAGACATTATAGAAGAAGAATTTGTGATAATCACATGAATATCTATGGAGAAATTATGATTTGATGAAGAAAAATAGGTTTTAGTCAATTTTTTTTTATGTTTTTTACAAGTAAAATCGGTTAGCCACGTTTAAGGCAAGTTGGAAGATTACAAAATATTTTTAGAATATTTTTTTGAGATTTTTCCAAAAATTTTGGAATTCATGTGTAGAATGTACCTTCTACGTACTGTAGAAATCATAACCATTTCCTATAAGCATATTCTACTATAATTAGACTTCTAAGTTATATGTTGATTTCATATTCCTAATGTTGTAGAATAGCTTATAAAAGTAGATGTTTCATTCAAAAAATGTAGAACCTTTTAATTAGGGTAGATGTTGCATTCTTCATATTTATAAATTCTTGTAAAAAGTAGATTGTTGGTTCTAAATAAGGTAGTATTATTTGTTTAACGTGGAATTCGTTTTTTACCATGCCATTTTTGGTAGAACATGAAATCTAACATTTGTAGAACTAAATTAAAGTTTTAAATTTAACAAATTTTTCATACAGAAAAAATATCAGTGTGTATATGGGCGATTACAATATTGTTTTTATTTTTATTTATTTTTTAATTTATAAATATTATTTTATTAATTTTTAACACTTGAAAAGGTAAAAAGAAGAAATAATGGACAAAATATGTTTTATACCAAAGGGACGAAGAGACTGTTTTTTTTTCGTTTTGGCATAAATCTCTTTAAATTATCCAAACAACCACAATTCTCTATGTAAAAGAAAAATATACCCAAAACATTCATACATATTATATGTCCAACCTTACAGTCAGTTATTACGCCTGGCTGCTGAAAACGCATTATAAATTTTCATGTTTAAGCATTTAAATTTCAAAAAGTATTTAATTTTGTTGGACAAATATATATTATGTAAGAAGTATACCTTCGAAATTATAATGAAAAAAATTGTTATAAGATTTCTTTAAAATATGTAAATACGAATCATTCAAATAGAAGAAAAAACTATAAGGAATGTTTGAATCTAAAATTATTTCCTTGTTTGACTTTTTGCGTCTCTGTGTATAGGATGAACAATCGCCAAATTTTAAACAATTGTAAAACATTCAAGAAAAAACCAATTTTTTGATACCAATCATTAAATCAAACATCTATAAAGTTGAAAGGGGAATCGCATTATCATCTCTGATTCTGCAAATTATTATTTCAATAATGCATGAAAGTTATTACTCAAACATCATGAACAAGATTTACTTCGGATTTCACAATAGATGTTATTAGCAGTTTAGAAGAAACAAATTAATCAAATTAATATGCTTAGAAGCACAATCAAAACATAAAGAGAATAAAAGACTAATAGCATATCCGATATGATAATAATATAAAAAGAAATTTATCTTCATCTGATTTATACTTTAGAAATGTTTTGGTTAGTGGTTCTAAATTATCAAAACTATTAAAAGTATAGGCAAATAAAATAACTAAGAAAAAATTCTATTGCAAAATCCGCGCGTAGCGCGGAAAATGGATCTAGTATATATAAGTGCGTAATGTGTATTCTAGAATAAAGGAAGCAACAAACAACGTATGACAGATATAGGCAAGAATAGACGTCACACGCAGGCGTAACAAAGCACGACCTATCTGCACGGCAATTAAGTAAGGTAAGCACAATATTGTTGACAAACGAAAAAGGTAACGAGACATTATAAGAACTTGTTAACATCCTTTCATTTTCTTAAAGATTCTTTGTTTTCTTTCAGATCCACCATTTTCTACAAAGTGTACTAGAAATTACCACTTTTCATATATATTTTTGTATCATAGTTTGTGCCATCAACATGGTTTTGGTCGACCCAAACTGTCAATTTAAATTGTCCATCAACACCGAGGAAACCTGTCTCAATTTTTTTGTTTGTATGTACATCACATTCACACGTTTGTACAAGTATAAACGCTTGTAGTAGGCATTAGAATAGAGTCATGTACTTACCAATTTAAGGTGTTAAGCCCTTTGATAGATCGTATTCAAAAACATGTTTTGGATCAAGTATTTATAAAGACAATAGGAAAAGTGTTAACTTCTGGCAAAACAGAAGTATTGATTTATATACTTTTTGTGAACGTGGTAGGTCTTTTATGGTCATCTGGTGAAAGTGGTAGATCTACAATTTGATGTTCTACCCAAGATAGGGTAGAATCAGTATGAGTTTCATATTATAACATTCAATGCTTACCCAAAAACATAAACCAAAGAAGTGATAGCAGTTGTCCATGCAGTATTCAGTAGTCTGATTAACGCTGAGAAAACACACTTAATATTTGATTTGATCCATTATGTGTTTAAATCTAGCTAAAGATTGCTCAATCAAAAGCTACGTTGCATCCATTCCCCAATGTTCTATATAAAGCCGATTCGGGGCATACACAAAGGAACCAACTGCTTAGGACATGATGATTTTAAGTGATAATTTTAGTTATATATAAGACACAAAATTTTAAGTGAACATAGAGCATCAAAGAAATATTGATATGTAGTATGTACATATATTACATATCAATTAAGAGCTTAAAAAAATTTCATAAAAAAAAACTGACTTATGCTTAATGTGGATATAGTGAAATAACAGTTTGGACCTTCAGCATATCAAGTTCCCATCTGCTTTTACATCTTTTGCTACAAGTACTCCATTGTCTCCCGAACATAAGCGACCGATTGCTTGCGACATAATAGTGTTTTTTAAACACCCTTGATCTAAGTTAGACCAAAAGAAGTTCACTAATAACGGATACTTATAATATAAACTTCCGAGATTCATAGAGTATGGAACTATGGATATGTGAGTTGTTGTGGGCCTTATTATACTCCAACCCAAATGCAATACATTTTGGCCCAAGTTTTTGACAAGTCCATCTCTTCTCCTTGTGTTACAAAATATCAGAAATTACACCCAGAAGAGTGTGAATCAATCACCAATTCACCACCTGTGACTCCAAGAGTGAGAGAGATACAGAGCTTAGTGAGAGTAAAATCTTCTCGGTATCTCCTTGTATTTTGATTCCTCTTTCTGGTTCTTCTTCTCCTTCTTGTACCTTGAGAATTTTTCGGAGCTGAGTGTTAGTGAACAGAATTTTAACATTGAAACAAGCAACAGATCAGAAAAAGGACCGACCTAATTGTTTTGGGCGGCCGAAAATTATAACGAGAAAGGAATATGCGTTAACCGTCGCGTTTACATCCGGTTCAAAAATTCCAAATTTTAATATTTATAAAACGGTCTGTATCTCTTTCCATCATTCATCTTCTTCCTCTGTGGGACTGTTCTCACCACCTCAAACACCACCATGCTTTCGCGCTCACTGGCAACAACTCTCAAACCCTCAGATCTCCTCCCCCTCCTCACCCAATCCAAACCCAATGGACTATCTCCCCACCCAATCACCCGACCCGCTAACCCAAAACCCTTCACCATCAATCCAACTTGATCCCCGCTTCAAACCGTCAAGCCCCCACCAAAACAGCAGCTTTACCAACCCTTCCGTTCCTCCACCATCCCCAATCCCACCAAAGTTCCGATCTTTAGACGCCGCCGGCAAAATCGAAGTCCTCGGCCGATCGTAATGGGCCTCTGGTTCGAATACGCCCCTCTCATCTCCTCCCTCTACACCGAAGGCTTCACTCCTCCCACCATCGAGGAACTCACCGGAATCTCCGGCGTCGAGCAGAACTGCCTCATCGTCGGGGCCCAGGTTCGCGACTCTATAGTCCAGTCAAACGCTAAACCGGAGCTTATAGCTGCGTTTTGATACAGGAGGTGCAGAGCTTTTGTATGAGATTCGTCTTCTCAGTACAGTCCAGCGTGTGGCTGCTGCTGAGTATATTGTGGATCATGGTTTGATACTAAAGGAGCTCAAAGATCTCGCTAGAGCTGTTAAGGATTATCCTCACCGTCGTGGAGACGTTGGTTGGGGAGAGTTTGATTACAATTTACCTTGGGGATTGTTTTCTTTTATGTTGTATAGGAAAAGTTAGAGAACATAGGAGTCCCTCTGAGCTTAGGACCAACGTTGCTTGAGCAAGCACTTGAGGTTGCTGTAACGGAGAAAGCTAAGAGAGCTGTGTCTAGGGAGTTACATGGGGAGAGTGACGAGGAGAGAGCTAAGGAAGAGGAGGTTAAGATCATTCGTGTTCCTGTAGTGAGGTTGAAGTTTGGAGAAGTGGCGGGAGCGAGTTCTGTTGTTGTTTTACCTGTGTGTAAGGCTGAGGAAGGAGTGGAGAAGATTGAGGAAGCTCCGTTTGAGTTTGAGGGAGGAGGAGAGTTTGGTGTTGTGGAAGCTGAGAAAGAGTGGAGTAGATGGTTGGTTTTACCGGGTTGGGATCCGGTTGTGGCGGTTAGGAAAGGAGGAGTGGCGGTTTTGTTTGGGGATGATAGGAAAGTGTTGCCGTGGAACGGGAAAGAAGAGGCGATCATTGGTGGTGATGGATAGGGAGAAGAAGAGGGTGGAAGATGATGATGGGTACTATCTGGTTGTGACTGAAGATGGGATGAAGTTGGAGAGAGGTTTGGTGTTGAAGGAGAGAGGAGTGGAGGAGTGTTTAGGGATGGGTTGTTTTGGTGGTGAGGCCGCCTAGAGATGATGATGATGATTGGCAGATAAACGATGAAGATTGGGACTAGAAGAAGAAGAGTAATACATTTGAGAATACTAGTTACCAAGTAACTTCCATTATAACTATACTCCATGTTTTTGGGCAAATATGTTATTCTTGGTTTGATTGCGTATCACTGTATGTTATTGCCTCTTTTTAAATGTGAACTTGCATATGTTTCTCACCATAGTTTAGACTCAAAGTTTCATGTTGTGTAGCTAAGATTAACATATAAGAAGCAGGTGGTGATGGAAGATTACATTGCAGCTTCTAATGGGAAAACATATCTGCTCACGTCCAAACATTATACTTGCTTGATTAGCAGTCATGGCTGATACAAGTATTAGCAAGTGCAATGTTTCTTACACGATCGTTAGGTGCAGATAGTTCTTGGTTAGTGTACTCAAGGGGATCCTTTGAGATCACACTCTGTTAGAGCGAATAAATGTTTGAGCAGTAGTCATCTGCCAATGCTCTGGCCATTTTTAATTCACTACAGTAACAAGAAGACGTTCCTGTCTCCATAGTACCAGAAAGTACTGTTCAGGTATATTGAAGCAGTTCTTCATAGGGGTGAGCGCAAAGAGATTACTTGCATTTTTGAATATACTTAATATTTAGCTTACATTGAACAAGTAATGAAATTTTGAACATTTGAATTGTAAAAAATAAATACTTGTTATTTTGAATACTTATCCAAAAATATGTTATTTGTAAATTACTTTTCTCGCTCGATTATTTACTACTTACAAATATTTATAAATTATTTAAATATCAAATTTCTTAATAATTATCTGTTAGATAATATTTTACCAGAGAAAGTTTGTTTTGTTTATTCAATTTAGAGAAAACACAAAAGTTACTTCAAATAAAATATTTGTACCTTATTATAAAGAAAAAGGAATAAAATACATAAATATTTAAATAAAAATTATTGTTTACATCTTACAACAAAAAAATATATTATCAAAGCTTTCTTTTTATTGTGTAATTATCATTTTTTCAATCATAAAATAAATAATGAGTAATATCAAGGCAAATCATTAATTTTGTTGTTATACTTTGTTACTTAATTTGTACTTGCAAATAACAATTTAACGACTTGATACTTGATTTGACAATTACAAATATTTGAAAAATCAAAGCAAATACAAATTAAATAACCCATATAAAGCAAACGAATATTTGTGTCTAACCCTAGTTTTTTTTTGATAAATTCTATCGTCTGATCTAGACGACCCCGGTAGAAACTCACTTAGTGCTACAAAGTGGACTGGCTACCACATTGTTTGTTCCGAGTTTAGAAATACCTTCCGACTAATGTCAGAGGGTAAACTGATCATTCTGTTACGATCCACACCATATAAACCACTTGGGCCCAAACCCAGACTGACCAAAGTAACGATAATTTAGTTCCCAAAAGAAATCAAACCCAAATTGATGTGGATGCACACCAAACCCAAAATTGATGTGAATGCACACCAAACCCTAAGAAATTACCATTAGGCTACTAATCACTCGGTTCCCAGCCATAATTCTTCACAGTCGGTTTCCAGCCATAGTTGCACAGGATTCCAGAGTGATCATAGACATTGTGGTTCTTACAATTTGGGGGGGGGGGGGGGTTTGTTTCCTTGTCTTTGTTGACTTTTATTTCCCACAGATATATTTTCAAACAATTAAAAAAAATTCCTATTGAACTGTTGAAAAAAGAATTTCATATAATTTATCATAAGAGAAAGAAAAAGGAACTAAACAAGTATAACTTAAACCCCAAAAACTGATTATATGAAGAAAAGAACCAAAATAAAAAGGATGAAGTGAAACAGAATCCAGAAAAAGATGTCAAGTTTACCATAACATTACACTGAACCAAGAAAACAAAAAGCATCAAAGGTCTAGTTTGCCTCTCCCTTTCTCCTCTCTTTTGCAATGAAAATATCCTTGGGACATTGTATGATGATTGATTCATGCTCAACTTCAGTTTCAATCATAAACCTCTACACACTTCTTCAGAAACTATACTAAGCTGCGCCATTTACTCATACTCCCCATTTTCTGATGACCCATTTCCTCTCAGTCCTGAACAAAAAAAACACAATCATAAGGCCACCAGAATAGTCCAAGACACAAACAAAAACAGTCTCAGTAAGCTACGTGTTGAGGTAACCAAAGATGACCAAAGATACAAATGAAAAGCAAGCTTCTTTGTTTACCTGACAGATCATACCCAGCACCGCCCCATTCAGAAGGCCGGGCATGTGTCATGTGCATGCCCTGAGGTGGTTGCATCATGAAAAGAGCTCCACCACCCAATGCACCACCACTAGTCATAGTATGATGCTCATTGTTTAGATCTCTTCCGGAAGATTCCATACTTGGATGATAGACATTCAAAGATTCTGTGCCAGAAGGAGAAGGCAACAAACTTCCACTTCCTGAAGCATCATCTCCTTTCACATCATTTCCTCTATCCTTCTTTTTCTCTAGCTGAAATGTCCCCAAGATCACCTGTAAGGAAAACCAGAGACAATCTCATCAAACTTGGCAAATAATCAATGAATCTCCTTTCTAAATTCAGTTGTGGTATTAATTTAGAAGTAAAGAGGACTCAATGGGCCTATAAGCATGCTAATTTTCCTAAACTGAATGATAGTTGGTAACACCTGTAGTTTAAACTACAAGATAAGAGGAAAGGTACCTGAACAGGACCAGCAGCCTTAAGGAGTCCCCCAACTCTTCCACCGAGGATCTGGCCATCTGAACTAGATAAACAAATGCTAAGGCCACCAGTTTTACCACCGTGTTCACTCCGAATATAAGATCCACTCAGTGAGACGATCTCGTACTGACCCTGAACAGAAGTTTATAATTCTGAAGCAAGTTAATACTTATATGCAACTCTCACGCATGTCTGTCAGAAGTATATAAAAAGCTTTAGCTGTATTGGAAGTTTGATTGTAACTAAACCGATATTTACTGCTCAAAACACATATTGCACTTGACACAAGGGTCCTGTAACTAAACAGTTCCTCAAAGAGACCAGTTATATAGTGTCTAGAAATACAGTGAACAAAGAATTAATTCATCATCAGCTCAGAGAAAAAGATATCCCTTCCCAAATTCCAATCCTTTTTTTCCGAAGCCAGTTCAAGAATTAGTTTAGAGGGAATAGATAGGATCAAGAGAATCACCTGATAAGATACACTGGTTCCTGTAGCGATGTGAGACAAAGATGCATTAGAGATGGCGCCAGATGCAGAAAGAATGCACAACTCATGCTTGCTTAGCTCAGCGAAATGGAGAATTTTCTGGGCCACATCCTATCAAATTAATCCACAAAGCACTATATCAATCCAAATTGTATTACCATCAGTGAAACAACATAACACCTTATAAACGAGCTCAATAGCAAACCCCATTTCAACTGATGCTAGATTGCGCTTTAACCAATAGATTCACAGTTTTTTAACCAAATAATAATATCAAAATAAGGCCTCAACTTAGTATCATAGAACAATTCTCACCTCGCCAGGGGTTATATTAACAATATGTGGGATGAAACTTTGCCCAGTTTTCCCTGCAACAAGAAGAAAAAACTTATGTGAAGCTCAAAACATGACAATGACAAGAAGAATACATAACACTAGAAGGTAAACTGGTAATCAAGTGATCCTAGCAACTGATCTGAACCTCAAACATGAGCGCACCAGCCATGTTAAAGAGCAGATCAATGTTATTGCAATACTAAATGATGAGTACTGCCACAGGTTCAAACGGAAACAAAACCTAGCAAACTAATGCAATATAAGAGACAAGAATCTACCCATTCTTCAATGCATCTCCAAAGATCTTACACATTTGGAAGCACAGTGAGTGTCTATAGAAACTCAAGAGTATGAAAGTTCCATATATAAAGGTAAAATCATATACCAAAACTAGAAAATTTTACTTTGCAGATCATCCCTAAGAAGGAGAATCCAAAACTAGATATCATCCACTTAGAAATCGAGCAATTTCACGACTCAAGATCAAGTTTTTCACAATAAAGTTCATTACTTTACATCAAAATCTCCACCAACTAGATGAGAAAAAAACCGAAAAAGGGTTTTTGAATTTCTCAAAAAGAGAGAGACTTTACGCACCGACATAACCCGAAAGAGCCTTCCTCGACCCGGATTTAGCCGGAGGCGATACCCCGGCGGCAGCAGCCTGCTCTCTCCTCTCTCTAGCGGATGAATTGCTAGCAGAAGACGCCAGTTTCTTAGCAGCTAAGGCCTGAGCAGGCGTATCGTACTTCCTGGGACGGCCCCTCTTCCTCTTCACAGGATCAATCGGAGCCGTGACGGCCGAAGACGGCACCGAGTGGTGAGGGTAAACGGCGAGAGAGGAGGAAGATCCGTCGTTAGACGATGGCGGTGGTGGTGGTGGTGCCAAAGTACCATTGTTGGTGGAGAGGGATGGAGTGGTGGACGGTGCGGCGGAGACGGCGGTGGGATTGTGGTGGTGGTGGAAAGGGTGGTGGTGGTAGTAAGGAGAAGTGAGGTGATGATGCTGGTGGTGGTGCCTTTCGTTAGGTTCCATTGCTTTTTTAGATAAGAAGAGAGCAAAAAAATAAAAATTGTTATTTTTTTTCTTTTCTTCCTAATTTTCTTTTTCTTTTAGGGTTTTTATGCTTTACAGATTTTTTTATTTTTTTTCTATAAACGAAAAGGGTGTCGTGTTGTCGTCTTCTGGGATTTTGATGTGTTCTCGGCCGTTGGATCATACTTTTGACTTAGTAGGTTGACTTTTTGGTTTTTTGATAAGTATTGTAATTAAGCTGATATTATCATTATATCTTTCTTTAATTGTACTTTATCATTCGAGTAGGTTTACACCACCACCTATACAGGCTACAGATAGGGTTGGTGGACATTTTTTCGGTTTGGTTCATTTGGATTCGGTACAAATTTGGGTAAAGCTCACGTTTATGTGATTATGCGGTCACAAGCACTTGTCTAATGGTTTAATGTAGTTAACCCCACCTTTATGTGATTATGCGGCCATAACCACGGGTCTAGTGGTTTAATGTAGGACAATTTTCTCAAAATAATTTTTTTTTATCAAAAGAACCTAAGAAAAGAAAAATAAACAAAACTATTTCATTAAATAGTTAAAAGACATTTACTCTTATTTTATAAATATATAAATATAAATAGTTATATAAATATAAATATTTATTCAAAATAAAAATATAGTTTTCATTAAATAAAAAATATAGTTTTCAAATTAACGTTGTTTTCAAATACGGACTTTTTTCAAATTATTCAAAATTTTATTTTGAAATTCGAAAATTCTTTTGACACTATTTTATTTTAGATTTTAGTTCTTTTTTTAATCTTAAATTCATTCCTCAATAACTTCACCCTTTAAATATAAATTTTAAGTTTAGCTTAGTTAAACCTATGAATATAAATATTTATTTACATTTTTAATAAAACATATTAGTCTTTTTAATCTTTGGAAACTTCTCTTTTATGTATGTGTATCTACATTTTCGACGTGTTCATTGGGTTTTGTATCTTTAAAGATATTTTTGATTTTCACCAAATACTGTTTACAAGGTATTTGCGAAAGCACGTAATAACCAAACGTAAATTATAACTAGTATAAAATTTATAGCATCGGATTATTAAATTCTATCATAATACTTTCAAGGAAAATTTTGTGGTTTAGTTTCAAAGGATTATAGAGATTTGTTCCTCACTAGCAGTCAAATCCATAGTTACAAATATAACAACGAGACAGGAATGACTATACATGCTCCTTAGGTACATCTACTAATCTACTATGCATGCGATTATAGTATAGGTGATGAGTGATGGGAGTAAGAGTATATATATACGCATGAATGCATGAGACCATAGGTAAATCATCGTGTGAACATAGTTTCAACGGTTTATTTACGATTTTGAATAAATATGTTTTTAATTACTTTTTATAGCTTGTGTGCCATTTTGAACAAAGTTCCACTGGTTTTGATGTTTTCTCGCTTTGCATAAACGACATTTAATTTGTTTGATCCTGTCCTTTATTATGTACTAGTTCATGCATTAAAACAAGTCTTTCTCAACTGTTTATGTAGTCATTTACTATCATTCATCAACGACTTTTAATTTTCACTACCAAACATATATCCAAAGTCCTAGTGGATGAAGGTTATCATTATTGGTACTTAATGATAATTCAATTAATTAAATGCTTGCTTGGCCAAATCGCATTTTTCATTTTCATTTGGGTATTTGGATTTAGAGCATTGTGAACGACGGAGTCTAACCAAGAGGAGTTTCACATACGGTAAATATTGTCATGGCGGATCTAGGAGAAATTATAGTTGGAGAAACAATCATAGAATTTGAATTTGTTGGGATGCTAACGTGGAATTTGAGTCAGTTAGAAGATTTTTTATCATTAAAGAAAACAGAAAAAAAATGAACTGGGGACACATGACCCCGAACGTACGTCACCCACTGGCGAGGGCCATTTGTAAGAAAATATGCTTTAGTTCGAGAGGTCCGTAGTCACATGTATCGATAGTAATGGCGAATTTGACCATTTTGGCAACATTTTTTAACGAAATCCTTATTATAGATCCGCATAATCTCTTCAAATCCAAAACTATACATCGATACTATTTTTTATGAGACTTAAAACATCATTCCCACTACTTAGAACTGGGAAGGTAATAAAGTTCAAAGAACCAAGTCATTCTCCACCGGCCCATACTCATTCGGCAACTTTTTACTTTCATTTGTTCATACTTTTTATGTTTTTTCGATAATCCAGAGTATCCAGCAAGTCAAATCCCAACCGACTAGTCTTCTGGAGCTTGTCTATCGGTACCAAACAAATACAATTGTTTGCAATGAAAATTAGATACATATATTATCAAACCATACAAACAAGTAAATTTGAATTTGATAAGTTTAGCATATTTACAAACCCACCTTAACACTCGACCATATTTGTGTGGTTTCCATACTTATGTTACAACTATATCACTTAAATATTCTTAACAAACTTTTGCTTAAGCCTTTTAAATGTTCATTGCTGCGTCTGAGTTGCAATAATATTTGCAAAGAACTAATATTAAAAAACTATAAACACCATTCGTTTAACTTAAAAGACTAATTTAACTCGTATTTAAACAAAAATAACACCAACTAGCTAATGCTGTAGTCTATAATATTCTCTTGACCACAGTCGTAAAAGGAATGAACTCTCGTAGCTGCCTCAAACAAAAGCTGTTGCAAATGAATTTCGTGAAACTAGAGAAGGATCTCATACTGTATCACGTGACAACATTCTTAATCATCTTGTAAAAATCAGTTGTAATGTGCCAATTGATACACATGCAGTCCAAGATGCCGAGTTTCTACCAGTGGATAATGGTGATAATGTATACGCTTCCGGAAACTACTTGTTAAAGACCGATGGGGTGATTCTGATTCAGTTCAAATGTTGATGTATGATCGATGGCAATGGTATCTGTTTCCCGGGAAGTGATTGCTTAAGCCTTAGAAATTCTGGAGAAGGTTGTGATGAGCAAGGAGAAAGTAATAATGATTTGGTGAATAGCATATCTTCCATTCAGATCATCTCTAACTATACTTCATTTACACTTAAAAGTAGAATTTAATGTAAAATAATTTTATTCATTTTTACTCTATTATAAATTAGAAAATAAAATTATTATATTTTATACTAGTTAATGTTTTTTATGTTTTACTCATTGCCCTATTTTTAAAAATCTAAAATAGAATAGGTTTAGAGTGTGAGACAATTCGAGTAACATATTAGAAATGTTCCTTTAAAAGTCATAAGCGATTAATATCACTCAGTCATTTGGGAGTTCAAGTTTTTATAATTTGAACCTTTAATTATGTTGTTACAAAATATTAGATGTAAGTAAATAAGAGATTTGGCCGCTAAGGGCCCGGTTAAATTCGGTCTCCGCGCATCAACCACAACCTACTAAACCGAACTAATTTCGAATCTAATCTAATAATCAAAGAATGATCCCCATAAATCATTATGCAAGCAAAAGAGTAGACTCAGGTATTGTTTTAAGAAATAACATACTAAGATTAAGACACAACTTGTAGCGAGCAGATCTGCATGGTACACTACACCACGTAAGAGTTCACTTTCTTAGGGAACAAACATAGAGAAAATAAAAAAACACTAAAACATAAAATACGAGTTCTTTGCTTCCTCAACAAGCAACTAAACCAAAACACACACAAACTTAAGACACTTACTATTACTACTAATACTTCTGCTGCTGCTTCATTACTTGTGCCACACTCTTTTAGTTCCCATCATCTGATGACTTCAAGTAGAGTGTCTCTCCACCATCCCCTGAGCTTCCTCCTCTGCCTTCACCACTCCCCATGTCCTGCTTCCCACGGCCAAACTCATGAAACCCACCAGCCTCTCCCTGAAGGATATGGAGACCACTGCTTCCTCCTCCACTGCTAGAGCTCATCCCAAGCTGGCTATGGTGCAACTGCTGATGCTGAAGCGTTGCATAAGGCTGTTGCTGCTGCTGCTGCTGAGCATACATCATTGAAGAACGAGCTGCCATAAGAGACTGCTGAGTCATCTGCTGCTGTTGAGTTGCCTGTTGCTGCTGCAAATAGTGTGACGCTCCTTCTCCTTGAAGCAACCCACCACCACCAGATCCATACTGCCACAACAATGTCAACGAGGTTTTTCAGGATCATACATCAAATTTGAGTACTCTTATGGTTTAACTGTTTTACCTGGCTATGCACGCTTGGAGGTTGAGGCTGAGAATCTGCTATTGCAGCCAAGTACATCAGGTTGCGTTGAAGCCTTGCCTGATTCCTGTAACAACATTTAGATCTACCCTTATGATCATATCCTTAACACAAGTGAGAACCAAGGAGATATGTTTTGGTCTTACTCGGCACACTCGCTGAGCTTCCCTGAGTTTTGAGACTCAACTATCTTCAGAATCAAAGACTTGTTCTCATCCAAGTACTACACATTAAGAACATCATAACCTTCATTAATCAATAACCGTACGAACACAATCTATTAACAAAGATTTGATATTTTCTTTTGTACTTAAGATTCCAAGATTATTCAAAAAACAAAAACGTTGGAACATTGCAAAAGTTGCATGAAAGATTTTCTATAGAAAAGATTTTGAGGAGAGGACCACAAAAGTGATCAGAAGATTAAGGACCACAAAGAAAAGTTATATCTGGTCATGTAAGGAAAAGAAGGAACACTTGGACTGCTTATACATATTAGATCTAAAACTAATGATAACAATCTAGAACAGGACCACCACACTATTCACATAAATGGCTTTGTGGTTTTTGCCATCAATGAAACTTCCAGGAACCCGAAAACCAAGACAAAGCTTAGAGATGTTAACAATCTTCAGTTCCCAAGATTTGTCTGTTTTCTAACACATTATTATTTTCATTACATGTTTCAAGAACTTAACACACAGCTGGACCCCCTAGAGTTGCTTTTTTCATTGAGAGAATCTCTTCAACCGTTGGACATGTATAGTCCTCTATATTTTCAAGCTCTTCCGGTTTAGAAAAATGATTTCTTTCTAAACCGGCCTATTAAAAAGATAGAGAAAGATATGTAAAATGATTTACAAAACCTTTATGTACAAGAAAAAAAGACTTGAATCTATCTTAAGTGACATGGTAAAAGAAGATTGCACTATACAGAAGATCAAAACATCTACCAAGCAAACACTGCTACACAGGAATACTAAAACTAATTTATCTATGAAAGAGATGAAAACAAGAACAACAAGAACCCAATAGTCAAAATCTTAGAAGTTTCAGTTTAGTAACACCCATTAGTAACATCCATCATCTAATAAGTTGGGAGAGAGCACAAGAAAAAGGTGTCTCTGGTTCTTTCTTCCAAGAGAGTTTTCATCAGTTAGGTTATATATTAAATTAACATAAAAAAATAAAGAAAGAGATGATATAATATAAGTTTGCAGAAGTAGTAGAAGAAGGAGAAGGAGAAGGAGAAGAAGAAGGTGAGAAACCTGCTGGATATGATCAGAGGTGACATTGCTGGGGTAGTAACCAGCCATCATGGGCTGCATCTGCATCAGGTGCTGTTGCATCTCTTTTGCTATTTTATATAAAACCTGGTTATTATTCTTATTTTTTTATTTATTTTTTTATATAAGTTGTAAAAATGTTTTATAGAGAGAACCCCCACCACTAAACCCAAAGGAAAAAGAGAAGCCAAGAAAGAGAGAGAGAGAGATATTAAAACTTTTTGTATCTGTCTCCTCTCTTACACACTTCTTCTGTATATAGAAAACTTATAACTATTGAAGATGTATATCTCTGTGTGCGTTATCTCGCTTTCTCTCCTCCACAAAAGTTGTTTTCTGCGTTAAAAGACTGAGAGAGACAGTGAAGTCTCTTAAATAGAGAGAGAGAGAGAGAGGTGTTATAGAGGTGTGAGAACGTTGTGAGAAAGAGAGAGAGAGGGAGTCTTGTTTCTCTTTTTCTTGGGTTTTGGGGTTTGGTTTTGTTGTTTTCTTTCTGTCTCATCCTATCTCTGTCCCTGCGAAGAATAGGAGGTCACGTGACGAGTCATGTTTATTATAGAAACGAGAGCTTTGAAGTTTACATTTTTATTGCTTTGAAGTTTCAACCCTCAAAAAAATAAACTATACTGATGAGCTTATTTTTAAGAACTTTTCACAACACCATTCACTCCAATGAATAATTTAACTAATCATTAGTATATGTGTAAATTCAATAAATATAGTGCTCCTTTTCTGTAAATTTTCTGAATATAGAGATTATTTATAACACAGAACATAGAGGGGATAAATATCAACTCATAGTTTTTTAATTAAGCATAGTTTTCTAGTCATTAATTTTCTTTTTATTGAATAATTAGATATGCTCTGACATCTACTAAAATAAATCCAAACTAGTGGCGAGTGTCCTCAACAGTTTATATTATCGGTCAGATTATGTTTCAGTCACCGAATATTGGAAGAATTCAAATGTTAAATTTTATCTCTAATAGCCTGTAGAATTCAAACATAGATCTGTATTGGAGTGAAGTATCCTCAAACCATTGGACCGTATTCGTTTGGTTTTTCAAAACAATATCATTAAATTACTATATTTTATGTTAGTAGACTTTTAAATTAAGCAAAATTTTGTAGAATTTGAAAACAATACAAACCATATAGAGAATAAATATCAAGTCATAAATTTTTAATTAAGCATAGTTTCTAGTCATTGATTTATAGAATGCAAATAAAATTGTCTATTAATAAGTTACTACTTTTTTATGTTACTAGATTTTTAAAATCACACAAAAATTTGTAGAATTTGAAAACAATACAACCCCACCTCCTTAAGCAAAACACACTGCCGGTACGACCACTTGCTCATTGGTTTGAATGATATTTATGTCCTTTGACCAAAAGATCTCTAAAGTTTTTGAAATGGTTTGGTAGTAAAGTTTAAATAAATAGTTTGGAGTTATTTGATGGTTACATAGTCCCTCGCATTATGTTTTTGTTCGAATTCTCGAAGAACGTTTCGATGGTCGGTAAACTTAAATTAAAAGGATTTAACAGCTAAGTTATCTTTGCGTGGTTTATATTAATCCCACGTTATGCTCTCTCTAGGAGATGTGATTAAATATAAATTAACACCTTACTCACTGATACCAAAAATGGATCCGAGATATTCCTTCTGCATATATGAACCACGGAGGCTCTACTTTTAATGTATGTTTATTTAAACATTAGAACCCAAAACTATAGAAATTATCACTTAAGATTAAACTAATCTGCAAGGATAAATGAATTGTTTTGTTTTCCCGATTAATTATGCCTATGAAACAATAACAAAAGCAATAGTGTTTCGACGTTACGATTTAGTAAAAGCAAACACAAAAACCAGCAAGAACGAAATTAAAAATATCAACATAATTATTTTACATCAGACCAAACAATAAATTTTTGTGCCTTACTACAAATTTAAACTATGAGCTTTTTATAAGTTTTATATACTTTTATAAATTAATCTTAGGTTGATGTACCTTTTTGACGAAAAAAAGTGATGTACCTTCTTACATGAAATTTGTTTTTGCAACATGCTTTGATATATTCGAACGGTTAGTAATATAAGTTGCTTCAATTCAAAAAAAAATAAAAAAAATATATATATATATATACACATATATATATAAGTTGCTGACGAAAAAGGTAATAGTATGAGTTATTGAAGATAATAATAGATAAATAATGAAACTTATTGAGCTGAGATATTTTGTGAATAGTTACATGACGTAATATTGAGATTCGACCTTAGTTTGCAATCTCCCCCACGCGCTTTTAATTTATACTTCATCGTCTATCACTCGTTTTTTTTTTCTTAATCTTTGAAACTCAGTTTATGAATTTATGATACTTTATTTTTCCTATGATACGCTATTTCATAGATTAATGAATTTGATTTTGATGTGTTGTTTTTTACAGAGAAAATTTTGATGTGTTCTTTCTTTTATTGTGCCTGAAAGAGAGTAAGAAAGAACTGAATCTGATTTTCTTTTTTTCAACACTTAAAAATAAAAATAAAAAAATAAACTCATTGCCATATAATACCAGGATGGATGATGGTTGAACAAACTTTTGGTCGAAAAGCATATAAAACCCTTAAATTAGTAGCACTTTAGTATAAAGTGAGCACGAAAATTAAATGAGAGACACATTTTACATGCTAACGACCCTAATAACAAAATGCATATGTGCCAAACATGGGATGTCCACGTAATTGTATGTCTTTTCTCGCCTAAAATTTGGCAAGTTTTGTTAATTGTCGGTTTATATATAACTAATGAGAAATGCTTAATGGCAAGTGACAGTACCCCCTGGGTTTCAGTTTCTGATGAAAACAAGAACAACTCCACCTTTTTCTTCCATAAATCAATGTTTTATTGTATTCAGATATCTCTATACCATTTGTTAGATTCTTCATCTGACAAGAAATATATGCAAACGTGCTCTATATTGAATACCAATATTTCAAATAATATGTTATTGAACTATATAACTTTTGGTTTCCACCTACCAACAATTTATCAGTCCCTATTTCACACAAAAATAAACAGTTTATTCTCCACGAAGAAAAAAACAATATCAACCAAATTTATCCTTCTCTATATATGGTTAATTGTTGACAAGGTTTTAGTCTTATACGAGTGATTTAATTTGATTGAAATAAACGTAATATATCTTACAATTTGTTCTTCACAAAAAAAAACAATTTCAACCAAACTTATCCTTCTTTATATAGGGTTAATTTTTGACAAGGTTCTAGTCTTATACCAGTGATTTAATTTGATTGAAATAAACGTAACTAACAATATACATTCAGCCGTTTCTCTCTCATTCAGTTTGGAGATCTGCAAACCCTAGAAACACATATATACATATATATGTAAGCTGTACTCAGGGCCCGGATCAAGTAATAGTTGGATCCTGTGCTGATTTTTAAATTTTTCACTCATAAGTTCTTGTGTTTCATAAAAAAATAACTAAATGTTATACACAAGATTTTTAGAAATTAGGGCCCTAAACTTCTTTAAAAAAATTGGAAAAAAAAGATGGACCCAGTGCAAATGCACTCCCAGCACTGGGTCAAAGCCGGCACTGGCTGTACTGAAGAGAGAAAAACTATGAACTACGTTACAAATTAAAAAAGATGCTTAGAGAACAAAAGAAAAACAATAAAAAACCTTTTATAAAAAAAAACAATAAAAAACCTTTTATCAAAAAAAACAATAAAAAGAATATATAAAGTAGGACGACATAATAAAATTCGTGAGGGAAAAAAATTAGGAATATAAATTGTAAGGAATGGGGTACGCGAATCTAACTTTAGATATTATTTTTTTTTGTCAACAACTTTATATATATCTGATGCATGAAATGAAACACCATCAAGCTACTTGTAATTATAAGTCTTTTTGTTTGTTTTTTTGACGTCACTAGTAATTTGCAAGTCTGGGGCCTCCTACTCAATCTATATACATTAGTGATTAGTGGCTTCTCGTTGGCCTGTCCGTACGGCCAGCTTTGGACGAATATGTAGACGATAGCTCATTATAAAGTTATTTTCTTTATGTAGAAACAGCTTTTTATAAAGTTGCTGAACACTAAAAATAAAACCATATAGTTTAAGGATTTACAATTTAAAGTTGATATATATAGAAGGTAATATGTAAATGATTTATAATTACAAATGGAAACCTTTGTGGCTATTATTTGGTCTAGTCCGCCAGTCTTCACTCATTATTGGATACAAAAGAAGCTTTTGAAGCTTCTGCTACTTGTTTTAGAGTTACTGAAAATTTTGTTCATAGTGGTGAATGATCTACTTTCTAGTAATGAAAATTAGTCCATATTTAGTCGTTTGATCGATTTTATAAGGTTTTGTTGACCACACCGTACATGTTAGATCATTGATTTCTAAATAAATGTGATGCAGCGGCAATAATCACGGGATAGTGTTTTACCAAAAACATATCATCCTATCTGTTTGTTACTGCAAGACTAGTTTATACTATCTCTATTTCAATTTAGTTGTCGTTGTAAAATAAATTTTTTATTTCAAAATAAATATTATTTTATAATTTTAATACAAAAAATTGTATGTCATTTTAGTTTTTTATTGATTAAAATATGGTTAAAATATATAAATAATAATTTTATTTCAAAATATATAACTTTAAACTGTGTACATAAACTTAAAACGATAACTAGAATAAAATATAAAAATATAAAAAATATTAGTAACCAGTAGAGCCAGTTTTGGGATACACCGGTCAAGTATTGGCATGTAAAATTTACATAGAAATAAATTCTTAAATTTGTAATAGAAATTTTATTTATTATTTTTAACTTAAATTGTTTATGCCTCAAAATTTTAGAGTAGTCCAATGGATTAAATCAGACTATCTGTATAACTAATTGAAATAAGCAGATTGAAAGTTAGAAGTTGAAACTACTTCATAACCTTATAAAAGATCAACGAAGTTGAAACTACTTCATAACCTTATATAAGATCAACCGTTTATTAATCATTTGTTACTAAATAGAAACTAGTTTTTTATAATTTTATTTTGATATAATTGCATGACATAAACTTTCGTTCTTACTATATCTTATATTTTTAAGCAATCAATGGTTTGATGGCATCATTGTGATATTTGTCAAAATATTTTAACTACAAAAACATATACATATGTATAATACATGTGTGTGAGAGAGAAATGGAGGAGCAATAATAAAGGAATAGGGTCCCAAAAGCTCACATGATCTCTGAAAGCCATGTCCAATCCATCTCTCAAAATTTGCAATAAGGTGGTTGACAAGACTCCTCTTTTTCTTTGTTTTAAGCGACAAGACTCGTCTTTATAAATGTTGTAGAATAAGATTCCTCCAAAATATAACAAAATAATAAAATTCAACATTATATAAACGAGAGTTATCCAGTGGCACTACTCCCAACTCGAAATCTTGTATGATCTTTCGACTAATAGATAATATTGAAATCTTATAAGAAAAAAACAAGGTGAAATGTATAATATAATAGATAACATTTGACCAATATACATAATGGATATTAAAATTCATATAATAGATAACATTTGACCAATATACATAATGGATATTAAAATTCGATGACAACTCCTTTTTTTTTTTTTTAATTTGAGATATCCCAAGTTCACTGGAGAGATCCATACTAATCCTCAAGGGAAAGTGCAACTTACGGATAGACCTTCTCTCCAAGTATTCAAATAGGTCCTAAAGCATGGGTCCATATCCGTGTAAGGTGACATGGAAGAGGCAATTCGCTTCTGGCTGACGTCTAACCCGAAAACATGACAATTGGCCCCCAAAACTTTAACCAGTAGAGCTACTTCATCCCGTCTACACCTCCTTTTAATGTATATTTAATACTGATAAAAAATGTGCTACAAAAATGTATATTTGGTTTGAGAGAGCAATTTATTTATATTATAGAGTAGTGTTGTTTTTTTTTAATAATATTCTTACTGATCACCATATGAACTCGCTTGATAATATTCCTGCCCGTTATAACTGAACTATCTTAAAAATTAAAAGTTAACATATCAGTATCGTGACCCCTATATGCAGGTTATTCTGGTTCAGTTAGTAAAATGTTATTAACTTATAATGATTATCAACAAAATTTCTGTTATTTTATTTTTGTTTAAGGCTAGTACAAATTGATGTCGATAACTTGAAAGCAAGCAAATATAAGACCTTAAACCAAACTGGCATAGACATGATGTGAAGTGTGAAGTGTGAAGTGTGAAGTGTGAAGTGTGAAGGGTTAAGGGTTAAGTAGAGCAATATTGGTAATGGTAATGATAAAAAGAGACCCCAAAAGAAGAGGTGAATGACTCTTAAGAAAAATGATTTGAGAATAGTGGTGGTTATGTAACCATTGATATTGCTTTGTGTGTTGTGTTTTGTCCAACCAAATTGATTGAAACTACATGTAGAGGGAACATGTGGGTGGGTATGAAGGCATTAATGATTAGCAGAGTGGCATCCAAATAATTTTATGATCTCTACAAGGAGACATACCCTACTTTTCAACCCATTCCTCTCCTCTTTCACACCTCCATAGATATTTTTTCCCATCCCTTCATTGATAAAGTTTCAGTTTGTCTATATTTCTTCAAATACTCAAATCTTTTATTTCAGTAAAGATCTAGAACATTTGTTGAATCGCAAAGTTAGTTTTGGTTTCAAAATCATTCAATCAGTTTTGTAATATATTCTAAAAAGCTCAAAAATCCATCTTCTATTTATTAATATAGTAACTAATTCAATAGCAAAACAAATACTCTCTCCGTTTCATATTAAGTGTCATTTAAAAAAAAATTGTTACAAAATAAGTGTTATTTTCGACTTTCGATGCAAAATTTATTAATTTTATGTTGCAATTTATTTTTCTATTGATTAAAATATGGTTAGATGTATATGTAATTGTGTTTTTATATAAAAAATATGTAAATTAATTATTTTCTTAATACGTATGCATAATGTTAAAGTGACACTTATTATAAAACAGAGGAAGTACAAGTTATATCCGTTGAAACTCATAACAAAATCCTAAAGTATGAAAAATAAACTATACTTCATCCGTTTCATTTTACTTGTCATTTTGAATTTATACACACATATTAAGAAAACATTTAATTTTATATATTTTCTAAATAAAAACATAATTACATATACATTTAACCACATTTCAACCAATAAAAAGTAAGTAAAATATAAAGTTAATAAATTTTGTATTGAAACTATAAAACGACATTTATTTTGAAATAAAATTATTTTCACAAATAAATTGAAACGGATGTAGTATATATTTCAGCATATTCTTAACAAGCATGCCTAATTATTCACAAGAATAATTGAGAATAATTAGAAAACTCTTATCTTGTTTTAAGAAATTAGAGGTTATGATAGAGGGAGCATGTGACTGAGTTCGGTGAAAAAGAAAGATAAGAAAATAAAAGAGAAAAGACATTAAAATTCACATGCCATGTTCGGTTTAGGTGAAGCTTTTTTCCATCTTCCAATGAAACGTCACATCTTCATTTCCATTTTCATGAAATTCAAAGACGACATGACCCATCGCTCTATCCATCCGTTTCATTTTCTAACTTCGTGCCGTTTTTCCACATCTTCTTCTCCCCTCTCAAGACATATATTTTTGTTTTTTCTCTTAAATTACTAATAGAGCCATCATGTCTTTGCATGTCAAGGACAGTCAAAGTCATCTTTCCAACATCGAGACTTGAATTCATAAATTAAAACGAACTCTATAAATTTAAAGACTTGAATTCATAAATTAAAACGAACTCTATAAATTTAAAGACTTGAATTACTAAATGGAGAGCTAAATGATAATGAATTTTGATTAACTGGGTTCATGATTGTAGTTAAGTGGTCTATAATTGTGTAACTATCCGTGTTAAGACCATTAAATTTCATATACTTTTAAGAGTGTTAGTGAAAACTACATTTATAATAATTGTTAAAATTTAAAAAGTCTATAATTATTGACTAATGAATTCTAACATTTTTATAAAATTAAATGTTACTAATTTGAAGATTCTTTAGTAACATGAAGAATCCATTATTATTCAAAAAATTATTTTAAATATTCTTAATTCTATCATATTTTTAATGTAATTTGAATTTGAATTCTTGACATTTTAATTCATGAAACAAGATTTTTAAAATATTATATATATACTCAAGATTTTTAAAATCATTATAGTGTTTCTTAGACTGTTTAAATATGAAAAACTCACTAGAACTCTTTATAAATTTAATAAATCTCTTGATTCTTAAAATTAATCTAATTTTACATAAATTCATCTTCCACTAACTTCCCTTAAGAAAAATCATGTGTGTTGTTGCATCTTGAGCGAAAACTTATCCAACTTACAAGTTACAACACCATGTTAATCAAACAAAGTATAGCAAGTTGGTAACGGTGCATGAATTATTTCACTAAAATGGGCCCATATATGACATTTAGGGCTTCAAGGCCTACTTAGATTTCTCGCGATATTTTTTTTTTTTCGCAAACCTAAGTAGAATACTAACTCAAGAAAGCATTTCTATATTGTTCAAAAAAGAGGGAGATGAAAAGAAAAATCATCAACACAACATCTGATCGTCTTTCCATAACTCCACAAAACTTTTTTTTGATATGTTTTTTGAGTTAGTAATGAAGCAAAGTTTGTTCGTTATGCAAAGAAACTCGTATAAATCCTCGAAACCTGTGGAAAGTTGTTTACATGGTCACTCCTTCTTGCCTTCAGTTTCAGCTTCTATTGGTTTCTCCTCTGTCTTCATTGCCTTCTTCTCAGGCACTGTATCTTTGGTCACCGGAGTCATCAGAGAATCGAATTTGTCTGATTTTCCCAATACAATCTCGATCTGTACATTTGTCACAAATGCAAAATAATAAAATCCAAAATACATTTTATAATATAAGAGCTTACGTTAAGCAATTTGAAGAGAGAAAATAAATGACTAGCCTTGGCCTTCTGAACTACTCTCCCTTTGTTCTCGTCTTTCATTCCCACTGTTGATGTTAGAACTTCTACACAAATGAAATTTTCAGGAAAAATAAAATTTTCAAGAAAACAATGTTCATGAGAGAAACAATGTTATAAACGTACTCTTCTCTGTTGCAAGTCCATTGTTCTTCAAAATTTCTGAGATAGTTACCACTGTTGTTATCGCTGCATATACACAACATATCAATCAATATATCAAAACTATCTAAAACACACACAGAAAAAGAAAATATATATATCGAATGGCTGTAAGTAACCTACCCATTCCAAGTGCAGAAAGCTCGACCTCGTTGTGTTGTTGCATGTACCTCTGCATTAGACACACAAGAAAATAAAATAAAATTGCTGATAAATTTATAGTCACTGAATTCATACTCCCTGTTTCAATTTATTTGTTGTTGTAGAAAAAATATTTCGTTTCAAAATAAATGTTGTTTTATAATTTAATACAAAATTATTTATATGTTATTATATTTTTTTATTGTTTAAAATGTGATTAATTGTATAGGTAATTGTATTTTTATCAAAAAAATATGTAAAATAAAATATTTTTTAATCGATTGCGAAAATTCAAAACCACAAATAAATAAATTTTAAGGTGATTTGTATTAAAATGACAAATCCACTGTTATTCAAATGTGAATTAAAATCTAGCGTTATTGAACTTTTCATTTTATAAAACACTTTGAAATTCATTGTTATTGAACAAAATTTAAGTTGAAGATTTTAGAATGATTTTAATTATTTTTAAAGTGTTTGAGAGTAGTTTGTTAGTCATAGTGTTTTAACAAAAATCACCATAAATTCTTCAATTCACCTACAATCATCCAAAAACTCATTAAAAATCAAATCACTTCAAATTTCAGATTCAATACACCCCCCAAAGTGAACGCATGGAGTATATAAATAGGTTGCTTGATTACCAAGAAACCTTTGTTGTGATAACCTAACGATTGTTTTTTTTTCTTTTTTTGAACACTTACCTTGGCGAGATTAACGTAGAAGAACAAGGGTTTCTTGGTATTAGAAACTTGAATCCTGTTCTTCTTATGAGTTTCCACGGTGGTTGTTGTTGTTGCTGACACGATGAGGTTGGTCGCCGGAGATGGCGTCGGTGCATGAACCGGAGTTGCTACTTCCATCGCCATTAGTAATTTAGTCTTTCGATCTTCTTTTTTGGGAAGTTAGAAAAGAGTTAAAGAGGCGTGTAAAGCATTATAAACAGCGCCTCGAGGACATTGTAAGTGACGCGTGTTCGTCGCCGGTTTGTTTGTTGACCGAGTTAGAGAGAAAAACGGATCATCTCGCTTCCAAGTTTCAAAGTATATGCTTATTTGCGTTTCTCACGATCTACTTTGTGGACTTATAATTATAAGTATTATTTTAAAATTATGTATAAGTAAATACCTAAGAACATTAAACATATTCCACATTTTAAACAGTATTTTCGAAATCTTGGCCTGAAAGTATTAAATGTGATCACTAGTAATTTCAAAATGGGCATATTAGGTTTGATTAGTGAGGGCGACAATCTAGGCCTTGGGCATTTGTTTATGAACCCAGATTGAGAGAATCTCTAGAGTTCTCTCGTCTACTTCTTCACATAATTACTGGCGCATGCACGCACGTTGTCACATTCGGTAGAAAATAAACTAGAAGTTGAAACATATAGAGATCATATTGTGATCACATGGTTGGTCTTAGGGTGTCAAATGGGCAGCTTACGTTTTATCCATATGAAAATTTTCCTCTTTTTGGACTTTGATAGTCTAGACCTACATAAAACATTAAAAATATAGCCAAACCCAAATAAAACCATGATAATTCGAACGGTTCACGAGATTGTCCACATTCAAATGGTAATATTAATATCCAATTAACATTTTTTTGTTTAGACATTTTCCCAAATCGATTTTGATTCAAAACTTTAAATTATTTGGACCTGACTAACTGGTTCTTTCTTTCCATTTTTGTTCCGGACAAAGTTGGGCTTAGCCCATATAACCAGACTGATCCATTTTATTTTGGATGCATAACGCATAGACAATGTCCATTTGATACGCCAGATCCGGACACAACCGATTGAGACATTAGCGTTAAGTTCCAAAATTTTGTTGAAGGTTTTTACGTAGTAATATGTCCGTAAATTACAAAAAAAATAAAATAAATTAAAACAATACTTAGAACTCACAAAATCTCAGATCCGACCTTGTTGATACTCCTAGTTGATCCAGTATCCACATATATATGTACACTCACACGACACATGTATTAAGTAATACCTAGGGATTATGCATGGAGATCTTACTTGAGTCCATCAATTAAAACCTCAAAATATGAAGGCGAAATCAGACAGAACAAAACCTCTCATATCAACATGTATAAACATTTTTTTTGGTCAACAACAAAATGTATAAACATTTAACAAATTCCAAGACAATGTTAGAAAGATTTAAAAGGGTAGAGAGACAAAGAGGACCCAGAGAAAGATTTGAGATCATAAAAGTTGGGTTGGGAGGGTGTTTCCTCCCCGTGTCGGCGTTAACCAACCGTCGTCAGCATTGACTACTCGAATTTAAAAGTGCGACGAATTCACGTGTTATCCGAGGATGTTTTTATTTTACACGACAACATTTCTATTCAAACTTGTCGACACATTGCATAGAATATCTAGTCCGTGTATAACAGAGAGTTTCTACTTTAATTGTAGTCGTTGAATGCAAAATTTATTCTTAATAGTATTTAATTACGATTTAAATTAAAAAACGTGAGTATATATTTTTATTTTATTAATAGACTTTCCTCTGTTCAACTTAACAACGGACAAGTACTTTATTTATTGGCTGGACAGAATTATTCTTTTCGAGTATTTAATTGCCAAGATGAAGAATTAATTGCCCAAAAAGAAATGACTTTTTTTTGTCGAGCCAACTAAAAATAGAAAATGCTGTTAAAAGGAATAAAAGATAATTAAACAAGAAAAAAAACAGAGCCGATAAATATCCAACAGCTTAACAAATGAATAGCAGTTCTCATAACAGTCACCGCCAGAAACATAAGCAATCTTTTTTTTTTTGGTAAACTAAACATAAGCATATATTTTTCCTTAAGACAGAAAGAGAGAGAGAGAGAGATAGTTATTATCTTTCTTGTCTGAAAAAAAAACTCACGACAGACCGGAAAGAGTAGTCACGAAGACTTGTTCATTCAGACAAGATCTGTAAGAACATTATCTCATAGTTCTTTGTTTTTCAATTTTTTTTTTTGGTTTTGTTTTTGGTTCTTCCCTGTTTTTGTATCTTGTTTGAGGCATAATGTTTTCCTCGCATCAACCCATAATATTTTCTAAATGTTATCGTCATCTGGATTCATGCTGGTCATTTCTTTTTAGATCCAGATTTTTTTTTATTAATATGAAACCTTTGCTTTTATGGTTATGAGCACATTAGGTTGGTAGGATGTTGGAAATTCAATCAGAGAGATTAAAAAAATAGAAAAAGAAGTTTGAAACCTTAAGCATTAATTAAAATAGGTTAATATCATATGTTTTGCGCGTAGTTTAATTTTGTGTTCTTGTTTATTTTTTTTTGATGAAACATGGTAGTATACTAGTAGTTGGAGATGGGAAGAGAAGTTGTTGAGTCGGTGAACAAAGATGCACCCAATGGAAGGGTTCGCGTGGCTCCCAAGGTAGCTGCAGAGGAGGATTATGAGGTCAAAGAATGCACTGAGGAGGAGGCTTCTCTCTCCCAGAATGATGTGAAGGAACCGTTGCAGCCTGAGAACAAGAATCATTTAGATGAAGAAGATGATTCTTCTTTGACTTCTTCGTATCCTTTCTTTAGTATCTTTACTTCTTAAACAAAACTAACTAAGGAGTCTGTTTATTTGTGGTAACTAGTATCTTTAGTTTGTTTGTGATTCTTGACGATATTTTACTCCAGCGCTGCAACATCTCTGAGGAATGCTAAGTCTAGAGCAGTAACTCATGGAACCGCTCCACGGTTTAGGAGTGCTCAGCGCGCTGAGAAACGCAAGGAGGTATGTACTCATAATCAAAAAGACAATTTACAAACCACAAGGGTGTAGTCAGGGTGGTTAAGGCGGCTCGTAAAAATTTTAAAGATCGCGGGTTCGAAACATTCTTCCTAGATTACACATCTTTGTGGCCATGCGACAAGGGTATCTATATGTGATAACCCGTCGGAAATCCCGGTTCAACAGAAAAAAAACAAAGACAATTTACAACCACTTGTTTTCTGTTCTGTTCACTGATTTTAATGAAGTCAATTTTTTTTTGGTTTAGTACTACCAAAAGCTTGAAGAGAAACACCAAGCACTTGAAGCTGAAAGGAACGAGCTCGAACAAAGGCAAAAGGCAAGTACTATATGAGTATAACTAAATCAAGAACATGTAAATGATCCTTAGCCTTCTTCTGAACATTTAAATGGGAATACAATTAATATATGCAGGAAGAACAAGAAGCAGCCATTAAACAGCTTAGAAAAAACCTCAAGTTTAAGGCTAATCCTGTCCCTAACTTCTATTACCAAGGACCTCCCGTGAAACCAGAGCTTAAGAAGGTATGAACTGTATCTAGATTTATCTCACACATGTTTCTTGTGTAACAAGCAAGCTTATCAAAACGTTTTTTTTTTTTGGTTTCAACATAGTTTCCTTTGACGCGTCCAAAGTCTCCCAAACTCAACCTGTCTAGGAGAAAGAGCTGCGGAGATGCCATTAACTCTTCTGGTGAAGAGAATCCGAAGTCACAGAACCGACACAGCGTCAGTAGAACAGAGGTGAAGCCTGTGATTGTGAGTGAAGATGTTTCCTTAACCTAATTTGATTATACCGGAGATAACCGAACCAAAACCGAACTATGATTCAAGTTATTTCCGGTATTTTGTTCGGTTTCACAAGCGTTCTCCTCGAGCGGTTATTGATTGTTTTTTTTTTTTTCATTTTCACGTCTGTCTCTACATGATTTCTGTTTTAATGTTACGTAACGTTTAAACCTGACATTGTATATTTTAAGTGTTTTGAGTAATCTTAGAGCTAAAGATTGAATCGATTATGCTAAAAACTCGAAGCTGGTTTAAAAATTTCTAATGATTGCTGATGATTAATTTCAAAGATTAGTCTCGGTTGGGCTTGTATAAGCTTATGTCTAGCTCTTTCTTATCCGATTAGTACGATATTGTCCACTTTGAATTGAATAAATAATCTTGCATAAATTTATTTTTTGGTTTCCTTCATAAAAAAATTTATACTAATTAAAGTTGAATTTCTCTTTATATATTAGTCACTACTTGTCTAAATTTCCAATATAAACTCTGGTACCAAATATAAAATTAAAAAATTAATAAAATTTTGCTCTTTTATTAATAACTTCAGAAATCACTCAAAACTTAAGTTTTCAATCTCTAAACTTTGTTAAGATATGTCACATCTTTTTATATAGAGCTTAATATCTTCTAATCCTATTAGGTAACATATTTAGATTACTCCTAAATATAATCTATAACCTAATTTCCACATTTAGGTAGGATTAGGTCTCTATCTTGCGTCTCAAGTTTTTGTTTATTCAAGCTTAATCTATCAGTCTCATCCCTAGCTTACTTAAAATAATACTGAAGAAACGTGAAACGTGAAGAACAAAGAGTAACCAAATTATATCAGATACATCAGTTCAACATCTGATACAAACAAAAAAAAGACCGTCTAGATTATACCATTTATAACAATATCTATATATAAATAAGGCTGAAGCCAAACTTGTGATGCAAGATAACCTAAGTTCAAAGTAGAATATACAATTGCATATCACAGATACTAGACCGGTTTAGCTAATCAGGTGTGAGCTGAGTGGGAAGAGAGCATTCTCGCATGGTTATGCTCACCTTCATAAGTCACAATAAGCATCGATGTTTCATCTACACATCTTTCAACATGCTTCCTTGCTGGACAACCTCGGACGCTGCTGCATTTATAGTATCCCCTGCAACATTAAAAAGACCAAACATATGAACACAAGTCCAGTGACTAAAGCATGTAACTATATTACTTACCTAGGATGAGGAGAACCCTTTATTGGCTTTTGTCCGTACTTCCTCCATGAGTATTCATCTGGAGGTATATCTGCAATCTTGTTACTTATTGCAGGTACTTTGATCGATCTTTTCACTCTCAACTTCCTGTAAAAAGAACCAAACATCTTATCACACACACACTTTTTTATCTCAAAGGAGAAGACAAAACCAACACACACCTTTTCTTGGAACAATGACACTTGCTTCTACTTCCACACTTCATACTACCAGAGCAGCTTGTCCTCCTCGAATGTTGAGATGTATGATCAGACCTCTGAGGTAATCCGATCAAATGAAACGAGTTTCTATCGTAACCTGTTACACTCCCATCCATACTAAGAGATGAAACAAAAGATCTTGATCCGTTGGAAACACTTGGAGAATAGCAACTACTACCACCACCAGACCCATCAAACTTTAGGTTTAAAGCACTGTTGCTCCTATAGTACACTCCTTGCTGGTGGTTACGGATAAACTGATATGGTTTTTGATCGACAGCTCGAAGAGACGGTGGCTTTAGCTCTAGATAGGACTTGTCGATACACATTTTCTGGTTAAGCATCATAGGTGGAGGATGATGACCCTGTCTCTGTTCACCATGACTAGGAGAAACAGGTGGTACAATCTGAAGAGGCTTTGGTGCTAGAACTGGAATGGTGCCACTTAAAGCATTACTTCTGCAAATGGAACTTTCTAAGAAGATGTGTTGTGGCAACAAAGGAGACATGAACTTGTAGTAGTTGTTGTTGTTGAGTTTCTTGATCTTTCTTTGACCTCCTAACCCTCTAGTCAAAAGAGAAGTGACTCTCTTGAACTTGATAACTGCTTCTCTTGTTTCAACCATTATGGATTTAGGATCATTGGTTTGTTGTGACAAGAGATTCAAGACTCCATGACAGCTTTCCACTGCTGCTTTGTTTGCAGCTTCAACTTCCTCCATTTTTTTTTCTTACACACACACACACAAGCTTCAAAGCTATCAAAGTCAATCAAACAAAATGCGTCAGAAGCTTGGAAAAATCTAGAACCTAAACCCTAAAAACTGATGGGAAAGCAAAATCAATTCATCAAGACTCATGATCATGTGCTCAAAACATTGAAACCCTGAAATGTATTAAGAGATGAGTTCTTTTCCCATATGAATCAAGAAGAAGGATGAACAAAGAATCTAGCAGAACTTAAAGTGTTCTAAAAGCAAAGTTGTTTTTTCTGATCTAAATGTAAGAAGAAACAAGTACCAAGGTTAAGGACTTGCCTTCTAGGTCTGAGAGGAAGAGGTTCTTTCACTAATATTCACTCAGCAGCCACATTAAAATACAAATGTTTTTGGTTTCAAACTTCAAAAAGGAAAAGAGAAGAGAGAGTGGAGTGGAGTTGGGTTTCTGAGAGATATATGGTCGTCGCAGTCACAGGGGAAGAGGAGAGAAAAGAACAGAGTCCTCTGTAAAAGATTTATTGGTAGGTCCCAATACTGGACTTACTTTGCATCTACTCATTTTCCCCTAATCAAAACATATATATTTGTAAACTTTTATGGATGATTTTTTATCTTCACATTTATATCATTTAAAATATTTACAAATAATTAACGTGTAGTGATTTACCATTATATTTTACAGAATTTTTAGTTTCTGCATAATGTATAAGATATTTAATGGGAATCTTTATTTATATACCATTTTTTATAGTCCTTGTAGGAAACTAATCAAATGTTTTTAATAAAATAAAAATAGGAACTGTAGCTAGTGGCCCCACGTTCCAGCTATGTATTCTTTAGAATCTCGGGCATGCAACTTGGACATTTGACCGCTAAGATTGCGACACCTGTTCCTTTCGCCCTTTATCGTAACACGTGTAATTGGAATGTTGACTGAACATGCACTGTTGTCTGTTTCTTGTCTTATCTTGAAAATGGAAATTTTCTTGCAAAAATCATATTCCCTCTGCATCAAAATAACTATTTTTAAAATTTTTGCACTCAAAATTAAAAATTATAATTTTTATTTAATTTGTTTCGTTTACCAACTAGAACAATAATTATAACTAAATTTTACCAATAAAATTTTATATAATATAAATGGTAAGTGATCATAAACATTTAAACTTTCTATAAAAATAAAATATAATTAAAAAAAATCTAAAATACTATTTAAAATGAAATGGAGTGAGTAATGTTTTTTTAAAATGTTACTAAACGTAAAACAGTTAATATCAAAAGAGTTATATCATAAATATAACATAATTTTTTGTGCATTAAAAATAAAAATAATAAATTGAATTTTTAATTTTTTTTGGAATTTAAAAAACAAATTTGGAAGATTTTTGTTTTTCTAAAAGAAAAAATAAAATTTATTTTTAATTTTAATTTCAAAGTTAATTTTATAAAAAAAAATTCTTCTTTTTTTACTTTTTTGAAATTTTAAATATTTTTTTAAGTTTTTATAGATTTTTTATATATTCAATTAGTACCAAATAAATGTACATGTGTTAGTCAGTACGTTGAAAGTGTCACTAGTCTAGTGGTAAAGTTCCTTGCCTGTTGCTCCAATTAACCCGAGTTCGAGCCCATGGGTCTACTTCTTTTTATTTTCAATTCACGTAAAACGACGTCGTTTCATCTCATTTGAAAACGACGTCGTTTCACGTAACGTCAACATTAAACGTCGAGTTAACACTGTTATCACTGCTCGTTAACGGTGTGTTAAAATGGTAAGTCAATCGTAAGTTTCTTAATAAACTAACAAAGTCAACAAAAGTACAGGTTTATTTTGGTCAAAACAATACAAAAGTAACTTTAAAATATAATGTAATAAATGAAAAATACCAGAGACAACTCGCGATAAAGCCGGGAGATTGCAAAAGATCACAGAAAATACCGAAGAGAGTCTTACACCAAATAGGTTGGTGACCATAGGAAATGAGAGACAAGAACTTAATCACTCTAGTTGGTGACCATAGGAAATGAGAGACAAGAACTTAATCACTCTAAGACCATGTACATTGCTAGTCTTTAGTTGGAGTATCTAAAGTACATTCAATAGCAAAACCAAGAGCAAGTACAAGATCAACGCTGGACGCTAAGGGCATCTCCTTCCGTAAGAATTTCTTATGAGTTCTTACTTTTTTTTTAAATCAAATTAAAAATGAGTCAATCATGGATCACCATGTGTCAGTGAGATCCACGAAACAGTGGAAGATCTGGTTCTTAATTAGGGATTTTTAAAAACAAGTTCTTAGAAAAAGTGGTGGAACCCACCACTTTTTGGATTAAAAACCTTAAAAACCCCTTGATGGAGATGGTCTAATCTATATATTAACTTATTTTACATTAAAAAGAGTTAATACTATTCAGCCAACTACTAAAATTTGGAGAAAACACATCAATAATATTTAATCTATAAAGAATAATGTCATGTTTATCCGGGTCTCTTATAACATAATTAGCATGAATTTTAAGAGGTTTTTTAAGTGTTAGGTCTCATTATTTTTGCAAAAAATCAGTTCTTAAAAGTGTGAAATAAAGATCGATTTTCGATGGGTTTTTGCACTATTTGCAGACCCCATCGATACGTAGCGGTTCGCAATTAGTTCACTTTTTTTTTTTTTTGAAAAAAAATTACTTAAGAAACCGTGAAATTCATCAGCGTTATTGATGGTCCTAATGTTGAAGTTATTAACTTATAATTTTATTTTTTTTTCATTTTTTCGCTATGAAACGTCTAAGAGACATTCTTATTTAAAAAACGCCTCTTCAAAAAAACTAAGAATCCACCCTCAAAACCCTGCAAACCTATATGGTAATGATGTTCATAACACCACCAGATGTTTTTTCCGCATTTATGGAATGAGGCATGCCTCTCATTCGCATAGTATACAGAAAACATACGTCGAACACATTGTTGAGGCCATTTTTTGGTTCCAACACACATTACAGATGATTGATTTGGCTCTTTGTCGCCCATAAAAAAAAAGAGTAAACCTACAATTTTATAAACTGGACCCAAAGCCAAACAAGAATCACATAGTTGACCTGGCAAAGATTCTCTTTGCTTCTCGTCATGTAGTAATGAACTGTCTTTTTTTTGTAACTGAACTGTTTTTTTGTTTATTAAGGATGAAATTATTTGAATCTATGAAAGAGTTCAAAATGATCTCCAAAAAGAGATGCAATCTATAAATAAATATTCTTTTTGGATATTCAAATGGATCATAGATAATGAATTCTTATATATATAACTACACAATGGGGTGAATTGACCTTCGAAAATTTCTAATTCAAGCTATTTTTTTTGGTAATTCAAGTTATTTAACAACATAAAACTCGTAATTCATTAAACTATTGTCGTGTGGTTAATTGTTTGTTTCTCCGTATGACAATACTGAAAATACTTTTTTTTTTGATATTTACGAGGAGTATCTTGGCCCCACATTATATGGTCAAGACTAGTCATGTGGTAGGCTTAGAGCTTTTGGCGGGGAGTTACCCCAGATCACGCTTACGTTCTCCTCGGACCAAAGAATCCATGTGAAAATTTCGGTGGCCAACGCGAATCAAATTCAAAACCGTATCGGAGTCGAAGCTTCCTCAAGTACCACTAAGCTAACCCGACTGATTTTATTTGTTGGTCAGTACTTTGTAGTTTCGATTTTGTTCATCCATTAGTAAATAAATATACTCATGATGTATGTTTTCCCTTATAACTACGATCTGAGATATTAGTTTTCATATGTTTTCGTAAACTATAAAGTCCATTTTACAAATTCAACTTTTGTATTGTCCAAAGCAATATATTATGCATTATAGTCGTTGTACTTGTCGTCGTATGTTCGTCCTCTACTTGTTAGGTCGAGTAGGCATGGCCGATTCGTTTTTCTCAATATTCACACCTACAAAGCCACTATCATCATCACACTAGATTGGCCAACTCCACCTCCTTATTATTATATTCTCCAATAAGGCTCTCGAAATCGTCGAAAACATTAGGAGCAAAAGCCAGAGAGCAAATCGATTATTTGGTTGACAATAATCTCAAGAAAAAAAATATTTCTGACGCATAAAGCTTTTCTTTTCCTCTTTTAAAAATTTGGATACCGTATCAAGCCCACGATGCATATCTTATCGCCATTCCTTTCTTCGATTTTACTTCCATCCAATCATGTACATGTCACATGTATCACATATGTATCCATCATCCGACGCCAAAAAAAAAAATGTATCCATCAACTTTAACATTGACATGTCTGAATTGTTAAATCAACTGTATTTAATTAGAAAACAAAACTATAATAACCAAGCTAGGTTATCCGATTGGTATGACGTTTATATATCTGGGAAGATTCGATTTACACTTCATAAATTAAGTTAGGTACGATGTTAGTACTTACAACAAGAGTAGTGGGCATGGAGAAAACACTATCAAAACTTTCAGTATTTTAATTTGCTTTGTGTTTTATTTTGTTTCAAAAAGTACAGATGAAAACCGGATATTCTAAAATATGTGGATGCTGATGAATATTTACTAATACTCGATGATATCTCAATTTAATATAAATAAAAAATCAATACAAATTTTCTTAGAAAATATATTTCTAACATGATATAAAAGATGTGATGAAACTGCATCTTTTGTAAATTTTATAATCAGTTTAAAAATTTTAAGAACATATATTTATCATAGAGTTTTTTTTGATTGATTAATACTTTTAAAAGTAATAATGTAAATAGAATTTATTAAATTATATTTTAAACAATAGTTATATAAACTTATACATTTAAAACTTACATGTAATCTAGATAAACATGTATTTTTATATATTTTCTGGAGAAAAGTGAATATCCATTTCTTAAAATTTTAATATTTGTGATTTATTTCATTTTTAATGTATATTATTTATAGTATTTTATTTACTCAAACAATTTACAAATATATAGATTTTTGGATAAAACAGAAATGAATAAAGAATAAATAAAAATTAATAGATAAAATGTCTAGCCTATTTACTACTTTGTTCTATATCATATATGTATTGAACTTGGTTAGATATAGATAAAAGCTGTTATCTCTTAAAGTCTCTTTTTCGTTTAAATCGCAACGTACAAAAAGTCTAAAATGATACATAGGATGATTGCAAAGCTAATAAAGAATTGATGATATAAAATATGATTGTAATCGACCACTTTGGTTCCGTATCCACTATGGAATGTGAACATGATCCCTAAGACAAAATCATTGAGCCACAATATATATATATATATAAACTACCAGTCCACCATATAATATTGCATTCGTAGATAATGGTAAATATCCAATCTGCAAAAAAGTATGTCCAACTTTTCTGTTTTCTTGCAGAATTTTCAAAAGAATCAGTTATATAATCAACTTAAACTAAATCACGCCTGTTATTGTGATTATGATTTGACTTCGGTGCCATATGACAAATGACAAATTCCTAAGCCACTAAAATTTGCTTTTGAAATATTTTAAATCTATAATGAACCAAAAGTTTGTTTATTAAGTTGATACGAAAGTAAGTTTTGAACATTTTGTTTGGGCTTCATTTCGCAGCAATGATTAATTTAACAAAGAGATATTATAGCAAGACTCATTCACACCCGAACGCCCATGACCGATTCTGGATATAGGCATTTGAAACTTTGGCCTATGATCTTTAAAATTTTAAAATAACATACATTCCAAACTTATACTACAAATTATTATAAATCTTATCAAACTATATATAACTTTTAAAAATTTAGGGTCGATCCTAGTTAGGGATGTTAAAATGGGCTTAAAGCTTACGGGCTTAACGGGTTTAGTATAAACGGGCGGACCCGTTACCCGTTTATTATGATATAAAAAATAAACGGGCTTATATGGGTCCGCCCGTTTAGGCCCGTCTCGTTAATGGGCGTACCCACTAAATAAACGAGTACCCGTTTAGGCTCGTTTAAGAATTTTTTAAAAAAAAAATTATATTTAAAACGAATTTAAAAATATTTTTATATATTTTGTGTGTCTTGAAACAAAATAGTTATATTATATATAATTTTTCCATTTTTTAGAAAATGATTTAGGTTATAATTATGTTTAAAACCTACTAGAATTTGTTGATATTTTATGATTATGATCTAATTAATATTTATCAAAAGTAGAATAGATTTTTTCAAATTTTGCTTTAATTTAAATTTCTATTTATTATAAAGTTATAAAATCAAATAAAAACTAATAAAAACTTATATTAAGATAGGACAAAAGATTATTTACAAAAAAATAAAATTTACAAAAAAAACTTAAACGGGTCTAAACGGGTTAAACAGGACACTATCAACATAAACGGGCGTAGCTCTAAACGGACTTGATATTAAACGGGTCTAAACGGGTAGGGTCTAAACAGGCGGGGTCTAAACGGGCCCGCGTAGCCCGTATTAACATCCCTTCCTAGTAAAAGGACGTCTACAAATAATTCTTAACCAAAACTTCAATGTTTTGTTGCTTACTTTTGAATGAGAGAACAATACTTCCTCAAACTTTTCTTTAGGCTACTTCTGTTCAGCTTTTAAACTTGTGAAAGTTCTATAACCTTATAGTTATTATAAACTAAGGTAACATATAGGCATACAGGAGAGGGTGATTTGTAACTTCTAACTAGTACCATTATACAATATCTTGATAACTTGTAACAACAGCACATAGATATATAACTTTTACAAGTGTTTTTGACTTTTGTCTAATTGATAAAAAGCACAGACAAATTAAAACAAAAGAAGATCTAGTTTCGAATGCTTAGAAATAATAAAGAACGAATTAATTACACAATCTCTTTTTACTTTCCATATCAGGAAACAAAACAAAAAGTGCTTATATATGTCCTTTTTTTGTTTGGTTGTGAATTTACCTTTATCGCCCTTTAGGGTTTACAATTTGAGAAAATATCCCACTACTTTCTTCGGAAGACAAGTCACTCACGTCATGTTCTCCGGCGCCGCCGACGTTAACCGCCGCACCACCTCCTCCTCCTCCGTCTAAATCCTCTAACTCACCACCATGACTAGGCGTTCGTTGACGCAGCCCATCAGCAGTTTCTTGTAACTGAAGCGCAAACTCAAGATTCCACAAAACATCGCCCATGGTCGGCCGATCTAAACCACTGTCGGAGAGACACTTCTCCGCCGTGTCCGCAAACTTCTTCAAACACTCAGGATTAATCTTCCCTTTCAGATTAGGATCAATGATATCCTCTAACGTCCCCTTTCTTTTGCAATTCATAGCCCAGTCTCCAAGACTCACTTGCTCCTTGGGCAAGCTAGGGTCTAAAGCCGGTCTAGCACATAAGATCTCAAACAAAACAACTCCAAAAGAGTACACGTCAGACTTCTCAGTTAACTGCTGTCTCCTAAAGTACTCTGGATCTAAATACCCGAAACTTCCTTTAACCACGGTCGTGACATGACCTTGGTTCATGTTCGGTCCGGTTTTGGATAAACCAAAGTCGGAGACCTTCGCAACCCAATTCTCATCGAGCAAGATGTTTGTTGTCTTCACATCACGGTGTATGATCGTATACTTTGCACCTGTGTCATGGCCGGCTCAACATATTAATAGATCATTGGACCATGATTAATCTCAATTTCTTAGGATAATGTTCTTTAACTTGTAATTTCATTTTTTTTTTTACATTTTTCGACTAAGACGTTTTTAGTTTTTCTTAATTAAAAACTAAAAAACGTCTAAAAACTCCAAACTTAAGAATTCGTGTTAATCATATCCTAAAGAAAAACAATTTTGGACCCTAAAAATTTATATTATATTAAATTATATTAAATTTTTACTTTATAAGTTATAAATAATATTTTCTATATTATAAAAAGAAAAATGATAATGGTTTTTGAGCCGCTTTTTGTTAAAAATACTTTTATGGAAAAATGTATATCATATAAAAATGGGGACCCTAATAATTATAACATGGGGGACAATAGGATTGGACCGAGACGGTCACACTTATTGTTCCCCCATTAGAGCGGGCACTGACCTGTGTGAAGGTAATGCAACCCTCTTGCAGATCCAATAGCAATCTCTAGACGTCTTTTCCAAGTTAACTGAGGTCTCTTCGTGTTGTAAAGATGTTCCCTAAGTGTTCCAAGTGACATGTAATCGTATATCAAACACATCTCTCCACCGTCGTCGCAGTAACCGATCAAGGAGACCAAGTGTTTGTGTCTTAACCTCGAGAGAAGTTCTATCTCTGTCTCGAACTCGTTGAGACCTTGTTCTGAGTTAGGGTTTGATTTCTTGATCGCCACTTTTGTGGTTCCGTCTATAACTCCTTTGTAAACCTTACCGAACCCTCCAACTCCTATCACGTTAGACTCATCGAAGTTTTGAGTTCCGTGTTTGATCTCAGACAATGTGAATCTTCGACATAAGCCAGCTGCAAGGTTAGATAAGTGGCTTCCCGTGTTGCTCTTACCAGATATAGTAGATTTTGTTGCGGTTGTGTGGGAGTTTCCGTATATAGGAAGCCAACTCGATGTGTAAGAGTCGCTTCCTTGGAACTTACGTTTCCTTTGATACATTGTGAAACACAATGCACATAGTAAAACCGCTGCGACTCCACCAGCTGAACCAACGATAAAAGCTGTGATTCTTTTGTCTCTTCGAAACTCCTTTTTACCATCTTCATTGGCTTGCATAGGTGATGGTTTAGGGTTTGGACCGGCTAGGTTTTTCATTGTATCCATCTTGAAAATCTCTAGCCCGTTGAGTTGTGAGTCGAGATACTCTGGTTTAGCAAACGTGGAAGGAGTCATCTGAAGTGAAACCTCTTCACCGTTGCTAGCGTCAACGTACATTGCGTAGTCCTTGTACGTTGGGACACCTTTCCCTCCTGACCACGCGAGTATGTCCGCAGCGTTGGTGTCCCCTTGTGCGGTTCTGTTGTTGATGTAGATGTTGAAAGCTTTCTGGTTAACTTTAGAAAGCTGGAACTCACAGAAGTGGAGTCTCATGATGTAAGTGAAGTTAGTATCAACTTGAAACATCCATGTTAGATTTGACTTCACGTTGATATCTCCGTTTGGTCCTTGTGATCTAGCTGTTTTGTAGACATCAGGTGGAGCGGTCGAGACCGGCATTTTCTGGTAATCAATCCTGAAGTTGTTACTTGCTTGTAGGGTAACACCGAGACCTGCGCTGGGACGAAACTAATATTAGATGATGTGGTTTAAGGTGTAAGAGAATTACGGCTTTGACCCCAACACAAACCTGCACTGAATATGTAAGGCGCATCGTTGTACCAAGTTCTTGTTAACCCACCAGAGTCTTGGCTACCAGGAATGTCTTGACCACCAACGTTAAGCCTAAACATGGTCTGAAGATTCGCGGACTTAGCATCTGCTGTTTGGTCTGTAAACCCAACAAGAACAGCTGTATCAAACAGTTCTGGCATCTCAACGACCTCGATACCGTTAATGAAAGCAAACGCTTTAGGATGTTTATCCGAGGGAGTAAACGTGATGGTCAAGACATCTTTTAGGGTTGGTGCAAGAGAATATTCTCTGACTAGGTAAGCTTGTGTCAAGGCTTGACATGTGATAGCTGCACTGAAGTTGCTTAGAAGTGTAACATCGTTAGCTGACACAGAGAAGTAAGCGTCATCAATGTTGAGTCCTGTGTATGTTGATGGGTAGAAATGTAACCGAAGCAAATGTCTTTTGTCTCCTTTAACGGGGATCTCATAAGTGGCTGGAGCTGTGAAGATTCTTGCTGTCATGTAAGGGATTGTTGAGAGAAGAGATGGATCTTGATACGTAGCTGTTGCGTGAACCGTGTTTGGAGTTTTCAAGAACTTGGTGTCCGGTTCCCATTTCTTCTTGTCTGGATCAGTAGATGGCTCTGATGCTCCGCAGGCCAACTCACGATCTTGGCCGTTAGATTGAGAGATAGAATCAAGAAGAACAGAGAAGAAACAGAGGAGGGAACACAGGGTCCTTGCTTTCTCGTTCATGGCTGAAACATTAGGTAAACGTGTTTCAGATCCTCATGAATATAAAAGGTTACTTTTCTTTGTGGGATGTTACCTCAAGAACCAGGAGAGAAAACTTGGAGGCTTGTTTCTTCTCCTTCTCTCCAAACCTAACAATGTGTGATCAAAGCCATGGAAACAGGAGCAGAAACCTCAACAAGACAAAAACAAACCGTTCGTTTTCCTTTGGTCATTGGTTTTTTCTCATTTTTTTTTGGGTGTTGTCTCTGAAAGAGAAACAGAAAGTAGTTAGAGAATCTACGGATGAGAGGATTAATAGTAGTAAACTATGTTTAGCAAATTGGTTAGAACTTAGAAGAGAGAAAAATATAATTTTAATCTTACACTAATGAAATTAAATTTTTGAGTTATAAAACTATATTGACTTGATCCTTAAAATAGGAAAAATTAACAAGTTTTTGGTCAATGTACATTCTTCTAGAGTAGGATAATTATGAAACACGTTTTTCTTTTTAGGTGGTCAAGAATCTAAACAAAGAAAAGATCCCTAAATAAATGAGGATGAGTCTTTGTATCAAATTTAAACAATGGAGGAAAATAGCTTTTGACTCCATTGCATAAATCAATGGTGAAAACAACTTTTCTCAAATCCTCCATTAAAGGCTCCTTGAGTCTCTTTTTGTGAGAGTTTATGTGGTCGGGTTTGGTAAAATTTTCAGGTAGATAAAGAGTATACATAAGATTTTCTGATCAGCCCGACCCGTAGAAGCTTCTTTGTTGGCCGTGTTAAATTGGTGTCACACGCGGCCAGCAGATGAAGAACATACATCTAGACTCATAAGCAAAATCCAAAGCTTTGATCTTCTCATAAAGAAAACAGGTAGTAAAATCATCGACGAAAAGCCCTTGCTTGTACCATAAGGTACCTTTCTTGCCTTGCATTACAAGAAATCTCTTCAAAGGTTATTTAAAATGGTGAGGAGAAGAGAAGGTCTTACCTTACCAATCTCGTCTTCATCGCCATCACTTCCTGAGCCTGATGTTAGAGTAGTGGCGCCAATAGCCTTGCAGAAACCAAAAAAACGGTTATCAAAGCAACTATCAATGCGTGAGACACCGAGAGATGTTGCTTGGGAGAAAAGGCGTCGTCAGATGTTAAAGATTCAAGAAAAGAAGCAGAAAGGCATCTCTGACAGCGATTGTGATGTGACTGATCTAACCGATGAAGACTTAAGGGAGCTTAAAGGGTCGATCGAGTTAGGGTTTGGTTTCAAGGAAGAAGCAGGACTGAAGCTGTGCAACACATTGCCAGCATTAGATCTTTACTTTGCTGTGAATAGGCAGCTTTCACCTCTCCCTTCACCTAGTAGCAGCCGTAGCAGCAATGGAGGAGATGGCTCTTTACCTTCTACATCTGTTTCTTCAAGCAGCATACCTTGTAGCCCCAAAACCGACTCGGATTCATTAAAGATCTTATGTCCAGGTAAAATCAAAAACTTCATTTCATCTTCTTATAAATGCTGATTCATACGGTCTACATAAATATACATAGACTAATAGTTAAATTTTCTAAACGTTCAACTTAAAACTAATTGACGATAAGTAGATTGGAAACATCTCTGGTATATTATTCATGTACCATTGAAACTCTCGGAGCTTTATATTCGCACACTAATCATTGGGAATTGAGTTGTGCAGGGGACAGTCCTCAACAGGTGAAACAAAGATTAAGGCATTGGGCACAAGCTGTTGCATGTTCTGTGATGCAGTCTCACTAATGAGTGCCCACGTTGTGACTCTTAAGTTTCAACATGAAACACTTGTTTTTGTTTACTATTGCTGGTGAGATAGGACAGAGAATGAATCCTACCAAGTAAGGATCTCTCTAAAGGAGGGAAGAACAAAAAAGAAAAAAAGTTTTGGAAGGAAAGATAGAGAAAGAGATTATGGCTCTTTCTGCATAGGTGTGCAAAGGTAACAAGATGAAGAGAGGAATGGCCTTTCTTATTTTGTGTACTGTATGCATATAAACTTTTTAATATATGGTCGTGGATCTGATGGTGAAGATGAAAAAATATTTTGAAGTATGTTTTTCATAAGAGCCTTGTATCATGCAAATGCACGGATCTATATATGATTGATTTCATAAGAATTTTTGACAGTAATTTTCTTGTGTATTTATCATTTTTATAAGTTGCGTAACAATGGAAAGAAATAAGTAACAATAACTTCGTAACAGCTCTAAACAATCTGTCACTAGTAATCACTAATCAGGGTCCAAAGTGAGCAAACCCACAACAAATTATTGGTTACTAATAATCAAAAAACATACAACAAGAACACCACCTGTATCTCATACATAATCACTAAACACCCTAACATTTTTAAAACCATAAAATTTAATATACACTACTCTTGCAAAATCTTACATAAAAGCCACACAAACTAAACATACAATTATATAGTTACATACATCACACAAAAAGTATATTCCGCGCGTAGCGCGGACCGATCCTAGTTAATAATAAAATTAAACTAATTAGAAAGTAACAAATATTTTCATAGTTTTATGGGTTCTCTCATACCTTTTTAAAATTTCCTTTAATATTGAGATATCTTTTTTGAAAACCTTCATATAAGAAAAGGAAATTATCACATTATTTTCCAAATCTCAAATCGGATTGGCTATATATATGAATGGATCAGACTAGGAAGCAACTGGCAAAATTTTATTTTTAAATAAATTTCTTTTTTAACCCTAAAAACAAAACCTTTACGACGCTAAGTAAAAAAACACAAACCTTCACCGTTGTTCGCTGTTCATCAGCACCACACCGTCGAAACCACTTCCTCCCCAGTCTCAGGGAAGCTCCTCAGACTCATTCTCCAACCTCAATTCCAACTGGGTTCATCGAAAAATCTCTAAAGTCTCCACCTTTCTCCTCCAATTGTAGAGATCCAAACCTATGGCCATCTCCATAGATCTTTACCCTTCTCAGGAAGATCTCGTATACGAGGAAGAGATTCTTCGAAACCCATTTAGCTTAAAGCTTTGGTGGAGGTACTTGATCTCCAAAGCCGAGTCTCCTTTCAAGAAACGTTTCGTTATCTACGAGAGAGCTCTCAAAGCTCTCCCCGGAAGCTATAAGTTATGGTACGCTTATCTTCGTGAAAGGCTTGAGATAGTTAGGAACCTCCCTGTGACTCATCCTCAGTATGATTCGCTTAACAATACTTTCGAGAGAGGTTTGGTGACTATGCATAAGATGCCTAGGATTTGGGTTATGTATCTTGAGGCTCTTACAAAGCAGAAGCTGGTTACTAGGACAAGGAGATGTTTTGACCGTGCGCTTTATGCTTTGCCTGTTACTCAGCATGAGAGGATATGGGAGCCGTTTCTTGTCTTTGTGAGTCAGGAAGGTGTTCCTATTGAGACGTCTCTTAGGGTTTATAGGAGGTATCTTATGTATGATCCTTCTCATATTGAGGAGTTTATTGAGTTTCTTGTGAACTCTGCTCGTTGGCAAGAGTCTGCTGAGAGGTTGGCTTCTGTTCTGAATGATGATCAGTTTTATTCTATTAAAGGGAAGACGAAGCATGAGCTGTGGATGGAGTTGTGTGAGCTTCTTGTGCATCATGCTAATGTTATTTCGGGTCTTAATGTTGATGCTATTATTATGGGAGGGATTAGGAAGTTCACTGACGAAGTTGGGATGTTGTGGACTTCTCTTGCGGATTACTACATTAGGAAGAGTTTGCTTGAGAAAGCCAGGGATGTCTATGAGGAAGGGATGATGAAAGTGGTTACTGTGAGAGACTTTAGTGTTATATTTGATGTTTATTCGAGGTTTGAGGAAAGTACTGTTGCTAAAAAGATGGAGATGATGAGTTCAAGTGATGAAGAAGATGAGGATGAAGAGAATGGCGTAGAGGATGATGAGGATGTCCGGCTTAATTTTTCTCTGTCGGTAAAAGAGCTGCAGAGGAAGATACTGAACGGGTTTTGGTTGAACGATGACAATGATGTTGATCTGAGATTGGCTCGCTTGGAAGAACTGATGAACAGAAGACCTGCACTAGCGAACAGCGTGCTCCTTAGGCAAAACCCGCACAATGTTGAACAATGGCATCGGAGGGTCAAGATTTTTGAGGGAAATGCAGCAAAGCAGATTCTCACTTACACGGAAGCAGTGAGGACTGTGGATCCTATGAAAGCGCTTGGGAAGCCTCACACGTTGTGGGTTGCGTTTGCCAAATTGTATGAAAACCACAAGGACCTGGTCAATACGAGAGTCATTTTGGACAAGGCAGTCCAGGTAAACTACAAAACAGTGGACCATCTTGCTAGCGTGTGGTGTGAGTGGGCTGAGATGGAGTTGAGGCACAAGAATTTTAAGGGAGCGTTAGAGTTGATGAGGCGTGCTACAGCTGTACCAACAGTAGAAGTCAGAAGGAGAGTCGCTGCTGATGGGAATGAGCCAGTCCAGATGAAGCTGCATAGATCCTTGAGGCTTTGGTCATTTTATGTTGATTTGGAGGAAAGCCTCGGGACGCTAGAATCCACAAGAGCAGTCTATGAGAAGATATTGGATTTGAGGATAGCTACACCTCAGATCATTCTGAACTATGCTTTCCTTCTTGAGGAAAATAAGTACTTTGAAGATGCTTTCAAGGTTTATGAAAGAGGTGTCAAGATATTCAAGTATCCACATGTGAAAGACATATGGGTGACTTATCTTACAAAGTTTGTCAAGAGATATGGGAAGGCAAAGCTGGAGCGGGCGAGAGAGTTGTTTGAGCATGCTGTTTTAATGGTAAGCTAATCTATCTTTAACACATGTTTTCTAGTTCAAAGGCTGTTTTTGTGTTGTCTATTGATTTGTGTTTGATCTTACTTGTCTTATCTTTCTTTCAGGCTCCATCTGATTCTGTGAGGACCTTATACCTTCAGTATGCTAAGCTAGAAGAGGACTATGGTCTGGCCAAGCGAGCCATGAAGGTTTATGAGGAAGCCACCAAAAAGGTTCCAGAAGGCCAGAGGCTCGAGATGTATGAGATATACATTTCCCGTGCTGCAGAGATATTTGGTGTTCCCAGAACAAGGGAGATATATGAGCAAGCAATAGAATCTGGTCTTCCACAGAAGGATGTGAAGAACATGTGCATAAAATTTGCAGAGCTAGAGAGGAGTTTGGGAGAAATTGATCGTTCTCGTGCAGTCTACAAGTATGCCTCTCAGTATGCTGATCCAAGGTCTGACCCAAACTTCTGGAACAAGTGGCACGATTTTGAGGTGCAGCATGGGAATGAAGACACCTATAGAGAAATGCTTCGGATCAAACGAAGTGTTTCCGCAAGTTACAGTCAGGTTAGCTCTCTTATCCATTACTTTAAGGTGCTTTTGCGTTGGTTTCCATTGCTTTCAGCTGACTGACCAGCGTTTTTTTGTTTTTGTTTCAGACTCATTTCATTCTGCCAGAGAACATGATGCAAAAGGACAAGATGGTAGATGTGGAGGAGGCCAAAGACGAGCTGAAGAAAGCAGGTTTGCCAGAAGATGAAATGGCAGCTCTGGAGAGGCAGCTGATGGCTCCAATGTCTACCAAAGTCACATCAAAAGATGGTGGAAGAAGAGTTGGGTTTGTGAGCGCAGGAGTCATCTCACAGTCAGGTGAGAATGCGGGGAAGCCAGTGACGGGGAATGGAGAAGATATTGAGCTTCCAGAAGAGAGTGATGAAGATGAGTCTGATGGTGAAGAAAAAGTAGAGATCGCTCAGAAAGAAGTCCCTGCTGCTGTGTTTGGAGGACTTACTAGGAAGAGAGAGGAAGAAGCTGAGGAAGGGGGTGACAACGGTGCAGGCTGTGCAGCTAAGACTCTGGGTGCGTTAGAGAGGATAAAGAGACAGAAACTAGGTCAGTAATAAAATTTTGTAGACAAATTACTCTAGTGCTACAGATTGGAATTGTAATATCCAGAACAGGATCTTATGTTATGAGAAATTTTGTATTTTTGTTCTTAACTAGAGTAGCATCTTGAATCTGTTTATGCAGCCTCTCATAGGTTCATCTGGTGTTAAGAATTGAAGTTTTGCAAGGTTTTCTTTCTTCTTAAGAAGGATAACTATAAAGATTGAAACACCATGGAACCATATTTCATAGGAAGACAAGTCTGCTTCCATTAACAAGAGTATTTGATCTAAACTCATTTAGCTACAAGAAAAGCAAAAAAAGTCTCATCATTCTTCAAACACTATCCTTTGAGCTTGACGAAACCTCAGTTTTCTCCTCTTCCTTGTTGCTCATTGCTACTGGAGACGACCCGCCAGCAACAGAATCTTCAGGTTCTGTCTTAAGCTCAGACTCAAACTCTTTTGCAGCCTGCATCATTACAAAAACCCCACAAGCCCATCACCAAATATTAAAGACAAGAGCTAGAAGGAACACACAACATACAAGTAGAAACTATATATCTGAGAAGAACCACTAGCCATAAAAATTAGCACTCATATTATCGAATAACCAGGAGCCCTTGTGATCAGTTTTCTAGAAAGAGATTAACTTACATAAGATGATGATCTATATAGCAAAGTTATCAATGAGCTTATTGTTTCATGATGAACTGTTTTACAAGCAAATGTAAAGTTATATTCTTGATCTGTGAGACTCTATGCATCAAAGTTATACACACAGACCACAGTCAATTAATAATCTTTCCGAGTGTTCTTATCAACTCTACCAAATTCAGACAGAAACCATACAACTAAGCACTTGAAACATATAACTCCCTAAAACACATCTCTCCTTAAGACCTTTTCAACATCAATTCCAACTAAAGCAACAAGCTTTTCACATGAATTGGCACATGTGAAGACACTAAACAAAACTATAGTTGAAGATCCAAAGTAGTATCAGTTTCTAATAATCAGCAAACCTGCTGAAAGCTCTTGACGGTCTTGCCAATACTCTTGCCAATCTCAGGAAGCTTCTTAGGTCCGAAAAGCAACGCAGCGACTCCAGCAATCACAGCAAGCTCAGGGACACCCAGACCAAACAGAGCATTGCAAGTGAGTGCCTTTCTCCTCTGCTCCGGTCGAATCGCCACCAAAGAACGGGTCTTTGGTCGCCGAGTGGTCACTGTGAAACAGTTTGAGAATAAGGAAGAGCGAGACGACGAGAGAGGTAGAGAAACTGGAGGCGGAGAAGATAGCGTCGCAATAGATGTCGCCATTGCTGCTCTTCTAATTTTTTTTTCTTCTTCTGGTCCTAACGTTATCTCTGTTTTTTATTCTTCTTTCTTATATCCAATAAAAATAAAATAAAAATTCTTAGCTAATATCTTCTTCACTATTCTATAAATTAATAATATTGAAATTATGAAATTTTATTATCTTATAGAATTAGAAATTTAAAAATTTTAGTTTTAGCTTCCTATGTTTTAAAAAAATTATGTGAAATGATAAGCTTAATTACTTTCAAAGATTATATATTGATGAACTTTTATAAATTTGATTTGTATATTGTTATTATTAGAATTTGATATATATAATACCATATGATATGCAAATGCGTTTTAGATGTATTATAATAAATAAATCAAATGTTTGGAAGTGTTAGGAAAAAAAGATATTGTAAATGTAAAAATGATAAAATATTTTGTTACATGTATTAAAATTATATATACACTAATTATTAATTTATAATTTTTGTAGAATCATAGATTTATATAATTTAAGAGAAAAACTTATTATTTTATCGATGTTGTAGAAGTATATTTTGAAACAACCAAATTTGAAAGATATAAAATTAATTAAATTTATGTTTATTAATTTATCAAATATTAATTATAAAATTTATACACTTTTGTACATAGAGTAGCTAAAAATAATACTCATTTTTATATATCAAAAATCAGTTTTTAGATAAAAACACTGATTAATTCTACTAATTCACTACCATAGTACCATGAACGGGCTTCTCTATTGCTTTATACATTACCAATGAAGCTTTGAGTTTGATAACTTTGTAGTAGACTAGTGGTTACAAGATACAAACTGTAGATGTTGAAAAAGAGATTGAACATACATTAAGAGAGAATCAGAGATAAACTAGGTCAGACCATTCTTTACACAACACATATAACTTTCTTTGTCTCAATGCCTCTCTCTCTATTTGTGATAATGTTATACAACTCAAGTTTCTTCTTCACAAAGCTACTTATCCCCAACGCTGCGAATACGTTTCTGCAGATGCTCCAAACTCGCAACTCTCCTCATCGACTCTGTTCTGTTTATTTTGCAACCGATCAAGGCCTTGCTTTTGTTGCTGGTCTCTGGTGTGGTTACTTGGATGCTTGTGTCTAGAGAATTTGATGTCTCTGAAGGATTAGAGAGACTTGAAACTTGAGGCATAGTGTGGAACATTGGGTTGAAGCCTGTGATTCTCTTCACTGTCTCCTCAGCCATTTTCACCTGAAAAAAGGTTTCAAGAAAGTGAGTTTTTGTTTACTCTTCTATCTGAGAGGAGAAGGAAGTAGATGTTTTACTTTAGCTCGTAGTGTCTCTAGATTGGCTTTCAAAACTCTGTTTTCAACAGATGCGTCATTGAATGTCTGAGTTACATCAGTGAGACCTTTCATGAGGTTTGAGTTCTCTACACGCAGCTGTGAAACCTACCAGAGAGATGGAGATTACAATAAGTGAGCTGGGAAAGGTAGAGAGAAAGAAACAGGTGTGACAAGATTAACATACTTGTGTCTCTAACTCACTCAGGTGTGCTTGCTTTCTTCTTCTGGATCGTCTAGCTGATTCCCTGTTAGAGAGCATCCTGTAATTACAACAACAGGTAAGCAAACAAATGTTCATGCTCATGTTCACGTAAAGATATTGTCTTCTGAAAAAAAGAACTATTAATACAAGAAAGGATGTAACCTTTTGACACGCTTAACATTGGTAGGATTCATATTAGTTTCACCATCAGCTTCTTCGTCATCACCAGAGAACTCGGATCCACTTGTTATGGTATTGCTCATCACTGGTGTAGCTGCAAATATAAAACCATATAGATTAGTTCTGAGAGCTTGAGCATGTTAATATACAAGATCTCTCAAACACAGTAAGTCAATAAACTTTTAAGAACATCTTAAAAGGGCTCATCATAGAGGTAAACACAAGAGCACTGTTTGAGCAATATTAAAGAAACCTTTGGAAGAAGCTAAGGAGCCTTGGTCTGATGCACTGGATGTATAAGCTCCACCACTCTCAGATCTACCGGAGGTATCCTGAGGTTTTATGAAAGCTCCCTATCAAATTTTCACATATTAACACACCAAATCAATTATAACAAAAAGAGCAAGTCTTTATTGGAAGATAATAGCAAAGCTTGTTCTTTTCTTCTTCCCACTCAAAACCAGTTTCCAAAGAACATATAAAGTTCACAAACTCAAATCATATACATCCCAATACACACCAAGAACTCAATCAGCTTAGTTCTTAAATAAGTAAGTTTTTCCAAAAAAACAATTTCAGAAACTTTCAAGCTTTAAACCAAAGCATGTGGCTCGACTCAGCTACTACACAACATTAAACTACATGAGAAAAGTTTTGATCTTTCCTTCAAAACTTTTGAAAAACTATTATCTAGAGCTATCAAACATTTGGTTTCGTGTATCAATGAAGCATGAGCAGAGCAGAGATTAGTGCTTTACCCTTTTCATGGCGACAGCAGCACAAGCTAGATTGAGTTTACTCTTCAGAATCTCTCTGTATTCATGGGAATCTACCGGAGCACGAGGTTCAGAGACGGAAACGTCATACGCCGTCGCAGCTTCTCCGGCGGAGGAGGATTCTTGGATGAAGCGATGGAATGCCCATTCCGAGTCACTACGGTTCATTGCCGACGTTGCATCAGATTCTTTCGCCGGTTCCGACCAAAGATGGTTATTACAGGAGATTTCTTCGACAGAAAAAACTTTTTCCATTTTCGTTTTTAAGTTTGTTTTTAAATTTTTCTTTTTGCTCGCAAAGTTTCTTCTTATCCGATTGGGCAGCCTTTGCATTGTAATAAATAAAACAGTTGTAAGATTTTTATCAGATTACCCCTCAAGGACTCCTCGACAAAAAAACTGTATATTCACACCAAAAACTTTTGGTTTATTCTGTTTTGTCCAATAATTTGAAATGTAGGATTTTACTTTAGTATTTTGCCCCAAAATCTTACATGAATTGAAAGCCCCTAACTAAGCTTATCATTAATGTATTTTCTCCCTAAAATACTTCACTAACTAAGTGTGTATATACATTAATATTTTATTTCATATTCTGATTACATACATTAAAAACATTGAAAATTTTGTAACTAAAATTTCTCATCAACATCATTATACCTTTATTTTATATTGAAAATGTTATTTTATAATTATTTTTTTTAAATATCATTCTATATTTTTAATATGATTTTATATATTTTTGTTTTTAATAATAATTTTTATTTTATCAGTTGTATATTAAAATAAAAGTATAATAGTATATTTAATAATTTTAAAAAATTTGTATGAAATATGTTAAAGTGGCACTATTTGTAAAACAGATGAAATATTTATTTTTAATATGAAGTTTTTTCAAAAGATTTACACAATTGTCAAAATCTCTCATTTTGGTTCGGATGGCCTAAAACATTATTCATCACAGAAATAAGTATTGAGATAATCCACCCAAAACATAAGACTGTGAGGGCCTTTACCGAATATTATTGTTTCTATCACAAGCCTACACGTAATAATATTGTTTTTGCCTTATTGGAATTGATATATTTTCCAACGCTTTTTGGGTCAAATCCAAGTCAGACTGACGTGGTAGTAGGGGTATTTTAGTAAATGGGCATCTTAAGAACATTTAAAATAGTATAAGTCGTCGTTGTTAGTTTTGAAACTTATACTCCAATACGTGGATCCCTTTAATATTCCCAGTTGCGTTCTGTAAGGAGAGATCCGAGAGAGACATTAGATTTAGATTTTTAAAAATTGAAGTTAGATCTTAGAGAAATGTACTAAACTTTATCCTTTTTGGATAAGAATCTATCAAAACTTGTTTTACAAAAAGAAAAAAAAGAATCTATCAAAACTCAAGTTGCATTTTCGTGGGTCCATTTTATTTTTGCATATTATATGGTTCACTTGCACCAAACTCTTGTCGAGAGAGAGTAGATAGTGGGAGGTAAGACAATAACACTTTTAATATTTTTGTTCTTGTATATAACCGAATATATTTCAAGAACGTGAGCAAACACTTTCTTATAGAAACAAATAAATGGTGGAAAATTAAATTTTCATCGAGATACACATACACCTCTTAAAAACATACTATTATAAAACGTTTCATACTGCTATAGTAGGATGCGTGAATCTTTTCAAGTCACGTGGTATTTACTTTGTAAGAGCCTACGTATTTAACTATTTACTAAGGCCATGTTTATCTCCCGGGTTTCTTAGGCTGGGGTTCTTAACTTAATTTAACTTTTTTATTTTTTTTTCTTAAATTTTTTTTGGTTAAGAAACGGTTCTTAAATCTCTTATTTAAGAGACGATTTTTAGGTTTTCTTAATTAAAAGTTAAGAAACGTCTCTTAGAAAAGTTATAAAGCCCTGTTAATAGACCTCCAATAAACATATATCTATCTCTTAGGGCATGTTTAATGTATGTTTCTTATCATAAGATTTTTTTAGAAATATTTCTTAATTTTTAATTAAAAAAACTTAATAAATGTCTCTTAAATAAGAAACAAAAAAAAATGTCTCTTAGCTCTGAAAAATATAATAAGAAAAACAGTCAAATTAAGTTAAGAACTTCGCTCTCAAGAGACCGGTTAAACATGACCTTAGTGTTTACTCTTTTATCGATCTTTCAACTGCGGAAGGGTTGCATAGGCCAGAGGTGATGGCCAATCTTTGGGAGCAACAAGGCTCCACGGCCCCCCGCACTTTTCACTCCTTCAGAACCACATGAAATATTTTTTTTTTGTTTATGTTTTTCCACGAGCAATAATATTTTGAGTGTCATTTGCTCCACGTTTTTCTTGGTCCACAATGTTTGGTCTATTCATATAAAATCGAGTACTGTTATTCACATTTTTTGTGGTTATGATTTCTCTTATAGTCACTTTCTCAACATTGGTTTGTTAAGACATGTATTGTCCCTTAATACTTGCTAAGATGGTTGATCATGCTAACGCTTGACCCAATCTACATCTTCTGATTCAGAGGAGACAATTTCTAAACTTCACAAACTTCGTGTAAGGAGATTGATAGGCCACCGAGGAAATATTTTCAGAAGAAGAAGATCACGTAAGAAAATGACATGGCGGGAAAAAGATCTGATAGTTGAGGAGTTGGATTGAAGATGACGTGGCAAATAAGAAGTGTTCGTATGAATAGATGAGCTAGTGTTAATTATATTTGTGCTGTGCTTGATGTACCGATGTATTGTTGACGATATGAATCAACCTGACCGTGAATGAATGTTAGTTACATGGTATTGAGTCATAATCGTAACAAAGTGTCTTCGTTAGTGCACAGGCTACGAGTGTAACTGTTACCTACTAATTTTTCATACATAATCAGTGACCTTTTTGAGATTTAAAAATGAAGATGTGTATGTTTTGCGGATTTGTAAATTAATGAAATTAATATGAAGCTTAAAATTGATTACAGCTAGAGCGGTCCAACATATTTGAAAGCCAAGCAAATAAAAATAAAAAGCCAAAAAAAGAAAAATTCACCATCAGAGATTTGGACCGATCCTTATTGGTGTGCTTTGTAACAGCAATAGAACAAAATCACATTAACCAAATGTGTGGCCGACAAATTATTTAATAATATGGCGGTCGGAAGAACATGCTTCCTCCATTGTATTCAGGGTCGGCACTGATTACAGCTGATCTTTTCAATCTTCCAAATACTAAACTTGTCCCAACATGTACTTTGATACCATTTTAAAAAATTTACTCAATCTATTTTATTTTAAGTGTTATTTTAGTTTTTTTTTTTTTTTTAAATTTTAAATGATGGTTTTAGATTTTTATGTAAAAAGTAAATATAATATGATGTTTAAGATCATTTGTAATATGTAATATGATTTATTATTGATTGAATCAACTGTTATTATTATTGTTTTTAGGCAAACAAAAGAAATTGAATTGAAGTTAATAATTCCTTACAGAATGTCAAAATTTAAACGTTAAAGGAGAGAATCCAGCCTGGAAGAAAAGAAGGCTCTAAATGAGCTTTGCGCTTCGCCATATAAACTAATGGGCTCATAATAACTTTGGTAGCCTACTATAGCAGGCCCATTATGGCAACATCGTAGGCTTAAGGGAAAGAGTCAACGTTTTTTCCGAGACTCCCGTTGACTAAGGGAAGTTTCATTAACGGTCTTTCACCGTCCCAAGTGATCTCCCTCTCTCTCTCGAGAGAAAAATGTGGAACGTTGATGATGATCATTCATGGACTTTAGCCTACGTTGTTGTTGCAAGAACGAGAATCGGCTTTGTATATGGATCATTGATTGGTGCACATACTAATTGATCTCTAGCTTGTTTTTACTGAATGTGGTTGAGTGCATTTTTTTCTTAATGTACAGAGACTCCAATTGTGGTCTCGATTCTGGATGGGAATACGTTGAAGCTATTTTTAGAGCATGAAGATGATTTGTTTTTAAATGTTGGCAGAGAATCTTTTCACCGAATTTGGATGAAGAATACAAAGGAAAGGTTCCAAAGAGCCAAGATATGTAAAGCTCTTTCATACATATTGGGTGTCCCTCCACTCTCATGTTTGTTTTTTCCTTTTAAAGGTTATGATCTTGTTCATGTGGATGGAATCTCATGGAGTAGCTTGAGCATGTTCATTGATTTACTGTGGGCCCTGAAATCAAGCCTTTTGAAACCAGCTTTACAGTGCCCATTGTCTTTTGTCGCTGAGGTTGATTGGTACTAACTCAAGGATTAGTAAAGGATATTCCGTAACACTAGAAATGATCTAAACAAACCTTGGTCCAATACTTTCCCAACCAGTCCATACTTATGATCACTTCATGATTCTTAAGATGGACCACGACTAGGTCCTGTAAAATCAATTTGGTACACAGAAGTGACAAACTTTTAGTTTTCATGTTTTTTTAGTTCTATAGTTTCCTCCTCTCACGTGGTTATAGTCAACCTTCTATAGTATGTCATGATGTATTTATGCTCTTGGCAGGATTTGGATTCTAAATTGTTTCCCTTTGAATCGTTTCATTACCATTGGTGTCTTAACACAGTCGTCATGCTTGTCTGGAACATAATTTCCCATCTTAACATCATTAGGAAGCACGATGCTGATGATGGTGATGAAGAACTTGGACAAGCACAGTTTGCTCAACTCCTGCAGCTAGTTATACAAGATATTATCACATGTCCTTCATGAGAAACCCATAACCATCGTCTAGAACGTTGAGGTTTTCACTGGATCAAGGCTTCGTAAGGTTAGTCCACATTCTCTTCTACTTGTAGAATATCCAAAGAAACACATACTCAGAAACTTTCAGTTTATCTTTCTATCGATTAATGTTCTCAGGTACTAGCAGATGAGAAAGCAATCAAGTCTCTTATAGATAAAAATGGTTCTGGAAGAATCAAACGGTGAAAACAACCATGGACGTTCAGATCTTATAAAGACTCTGATAGTAAAGAAGGGAAAAGAGTTGGGGCTTATGGATGTTCTAACTTGTAAAGGATATACTGAGGAAATTTGAGGAGCTGAACGAATCCGCCCATGTATATTCTGCTACCAATCTCTAGAGCTGGCCATATAAAAGAGAGGAAAGATTCATATAATGTTTTGAGTTATATTATAACTAGGGTTAACCCGCGCTACGCGCGGAATATGATTTACGTGTGATATAGGTACTTATATTTTGTATGTTTTCGTTTTTTTGTTTTAGGTTTAAATTTGAAAAATATGTATATGAAAACGTTTTTTGTTTTTCAGAATGTTTTGGTGAAGAAAAATTATATGTGATAAAATTTATTATGTTTGATTAAGATGGTTGTTTCTATAATAAAATATAGTAAAATATTGGGCGTGTAATATATAAGATGTGTATGAGGTTCACATGATCTTTTGTTGTTGATTTTATAATTTTGAACCAATAATGGGTGAGATGTTTGTTATATTTTGGGATTGGAATGATGAGTTTGGTGAGTTTTACGATTAACGTTTGTATGAATAGTTTGGCCTGTAGAAGTTTTTCGTTGTTTATGGTTTATGATTTGCTGAACATGATACTGAAGAAGAGAAAAAAAGAATGATAGTTGTAATGTAAATTAATATGTGCTATTAAAATTAACTAAGAGTTTCTTAGGATATAAAACTTTATCGAGTTTTCTTGTGTTAGAAGGAAGTTATTAGAGTAATGTTGGAGTGTGAATTAAAATATTATTTTTATGTTTCAGTGAACACTCTACCCATAACAACCAGCGTAAACATTTAATTTATCACTGTCCGAATAAAGCATTTTTTTTTTGAAAAAAGCCGAGTAGTGCATATTATTGTGTTGGTTTTTCTTTTTGGCTATAACTTAGTCTTTCAACATTCCATGCAAGTTTATTTGTTTATAGAATCATTACTCTTCATCGTTAACAAACTGAAGTTGCATTTCTTATAAAAAGTAAAGAAATATTAAACCTATAAAGATATAGATGTTTTTAAAAGATATGTAGTATATATTTAATTTAATAAATAATGTTTAAAAGTCTTTAAATTTTAAGAAATCAACAACAATTTTACACTTTCTACTTCCAATCATTGGCAAAACATATTTTTAATTTTTAGGAAAAATATTCAATTATCTTGCAGAAATTTATGTATTTCACTATATTATTATTTGTTGACAACAAACAATATTAAATTTTTGTTTGGATTGAAATTAAAATACTAATTAAAGCAAATGGATGGCTAAATAATTTAAATTGATTTGATCTAAGTAGTAAACACTACCAAAACTCTTGACAAATTATTAGTTTTTAGAAAGGTATGATAAATGTCAAATTTATAGAGAAAAGCATACTTTATATATAGTTTTTTCTTTCTTTGGATTCTATTACTTAATTTACTAAGTGTTGTCTTAGAAACGTTAAATTTTTGGAAATCGACAACTATTTTACAATTTTTTTTTCCCATCATTGGCAAACTATATTTTTAATTTTCATAAAACAAAAGATCGAATTATTTGCAGAAAGTTATACTATAGTGTTTATTTTAATTTCTTAAGGAGTAAACAAAACACATTTTTTTAGCATCCACTAACAATATAATATCTCGGTGAAAAAAATATAATATATAATTCACGTGAATTTATATAAAGCTTAACTGAAATCTATAGTAGTGTATGGTATAATTATAATTATCATAAGAATGACTCATTCTATGAGAATCATGTCAAAGATTTTTTTTTCCATACAACACAAGCAATATGAAATATAAAAATTATAATAATATTCTTTAACATCTATTATATATATATATATATATCTTCCCAAGAAAAATTCAAAGTGTTTAAAAGAAACTTGAAATTTTACTTGGTCTAATGTATTTGAACTTAAATACTCGTTGGTTATTGTTTTCCACACATCATCTCAACCGCTCACCTTACTGAGAATCTCATTGTCACACAAACACATAATCAGACGGTAATTTGTATATAGAACAAAATTTATTATATAGAATGTGTTTGTGTACTTGTAAATTGTGTGATTGAATACCATGGAGTGCTTGTTTCTTCAATACACATACTCTTATGAACATGAAAAGAAAGAGTGGTGACTTTGTTCTTGATAAGAATCACTTCCATATCCCATTGTCCATATGCCACAATGGTAAATTGCAGCTTTCTTCTAACCTTCAAATACCATAATGAATCCTCATAAGTATATCACTGCTTAAGCTACTTCATGTGAATCACCATCATGCCGTTGAGGATCCACATTCTTCTGCAAGGTCCTAATCCAGAATTTACTTATATTCATGGATTTCTTGGTTGGCAAGTACAGCAATAAATGAAACTGAACGGATAAGCATCGATAAATAAAACAGCCTATGTACCTGCAAGTATGCAATCCGGTACATCTACCTAGAGAGGCACTTGAAGCATATTGTTTTCCATTCAGTAAGAAGACTTTTGACGGTATGCTCAAACATCATCCATAGTGTTCACTGATCAAGGCCTATGAAAAGAAAGAAGTTTGATTACTTGGACATTTATATTCACAAATGATTCAATTCATTATGTAAATTTTCTGAAGTGGAATTTGAGTTCTTTACACAGTGATTTATAATGTAGATGAAAATCTTGCAGTAGTCTGAACAAAGGGGAACATAATCTCAGAATTGGAGAAAAAGTTGGATCCTTTCTGCTAATTTGAAAGTAAAGCAAATCAGAACCAAAGTATCGTAAATGGATCCTGGTTACTATATAGTTTCCTTAACGTGAGAGTAATACCACATATCTGACCATTAAAATATGCTAAGCCCAAACAGGGGGACAGTGCATCAGATCTCTAAAGGTAACGCTTTGAAATTTTTGATTTCAAAAGAGGCTTGTTAAGAGCCTAAGAAACTGCTCTAAAAATCACATTTGCATTGGTTAGAAAGGAAATTGAGCCATGTACCTTCTTTTGTGATCTTTCTCAAGGTTTGATTGAAAAGAAATGGTCATGCGGATGTCGGAAACATGTTGAAAACTAAACCCGACCTTCAGCAGTAAGATTCCTATAACCAAACAAACATATAGTTTTCCATCAGCGAATGCAAGAACAGTGTTTATGAAATAAAGCTTGTACCATATCTGTTAAATTCTTTTTCAGATTTCTCGGTTCACAACATGCCTTACAGTCAACTCCATTAAAACAGAGAGAGCAACTTCATTCGGCCCGTGATCAAACACCTCCTTCGTACAGCATACATGGCTAAACACTCTATACATAGGCATACGAAAGCTCATCAAATAACTTCAGGGATTACATCTGACCAAGAAGCTGCAAAATTAAGTAACTATTACCAAATGTGGATGTAGTGGGGAACATTAGATGCTCGAAAATTGAACAATAGCTCGTGTATATGAGCGTTTCATCATTGATTCACTTCCAATCTACTGATGATGAATCCAACCAACGACGGAGACGTCAAAAGAATATAACCGGAAAACATATTTTAGTTATGCGGAGCTACATAACAAACCTGTGAATCCAGTAGAAGCATATCCATTCCCATAAGTTCACTACTACGCCGGACGTTCCTGGCCTCCCAGAAACGGAGCAACCACACTTGAACGGAGGAGGACGAGTGTCCGGTCTTCAAATTAAAAAGAAAGATTGTTGCATTAGCCATTTATCAGAAAATAAGTTTACTGGTCTGTTTACACAGAATGAGGAGATGATTGTGAGAGTAGGAAAGCATACCTTTTAATAGTTGCAGTTACACCACCTCAAAGAGTAAAGCTCGATTTGAAGAGAGATCGTGGGAGATGGATTTAAGCAACGACTTTAAGAGGATGAACCTGTAACTGCCTCTCAGATTTTTAGGAGGAAGATGAAAGAATGCTTCCAAATCCATTGATGAGTTTAGCTCTCGTACGGCGGACACGAAGAACCGGTTCAGCCCTAAATCAAAAACGTTGCGTTTCATTATATTTCAAGTTGCTCTTTATTCGGTTTGGGGTCCATTAAGATAAAACATAAAGTCCAAATACAAATTGAAGCCCAAATCATTCATACCCTCAATTAAATGAAACGCAATGTTTTGATATAAGGGACATGTGGCGCGCTTAGAATCATCTATTTGATGACGTGTCCTCACCAGGAAAGAGATCATCTCTTTTATATAATAATAGATTGTATATCCTAGTATTTAACTAACACCCTAATTGAACTTAGTGATGAATATAAAATGAAGCAGTAATGTGTTGGGAACTTTTGATGCATATATGAAACCAAACAGAATAAACCATCCAGAAAGAGCATACACCAAAAGCTAGTTTTGGAAATGAGAGCGCCATGTGACTTTTTATATAGCTAGTGAACAAGATCCAACAAGAGAGATAAGGATTGTTCTGCCCTAGGAATGTGGAGGGCAGAGAAAGAATGGGGACTAATCTCTAATCCCTAGAGATGTGTGTAAAGAGATATAAAAGATAAGATGTAAGAAAATCTCACAAAACTGAACAACTTGATTGTTGGTACCACAGACAATGATGGTGAACATGTTGTGAAAGGACCACAATCCAAAGTAAAAAACTTTCTTCAAATAAATAAATACTAAAACAAGATTTAGAGGTTCACTAGAGAGAGACAGAAAGAGAGATGAGAAGCAGAGAAGGAGACTCAAAATCCAAAAACACTCATTATTAGCTTTTCTTTTCTTTTCATAGGAAAGCTTTACCTAAGAAGTGTATCTAAAACATACTTTCATGAGCTTAAATATTAAATAACGCCAAGCTTGATAGTACTGAGAATCCATCCATTTACTCTTTTCCATCAGCAGCACGGAGTGAGCCAAGCTGAACCGGTGCTTGAGTCCCAACCACCTTTGATGACCCGTAAAGAGTCACATCACCGCCTTTAGCTTTCTCTTTCTCAATCTGTTCTTTTATCCAGAAGTAGGTTATTCTAAGCCCCTCCTGTTTAACCACACAACCAGTCATTAACTCTCAGTTTCCTCATCATAACTTTCAGCTACTTGAAAAAATAAGAATGTTTTGGTACCTTCAATCTCATTGTTGGAGCCCAACCAAGCTTCTCTTTGATCAGATTGTTGTCTGAGTTACGGCCACGGACACCTTCTGGTCCTGGAATGTGGTGAATTGGAAGCTTCTTTTCCTCAAAGCTTAGAACCATCTCAGCCATCTCATTCATGCTCACCATCTCATCGCTTCCAATGTTCACCGGCTCACGGAAATCTGACTTTGTCAACCTAAATGAAAACAATGTCAGAAAAAACAACTATACATGTTTTTAATCATATCCTTTCTGATGAGCTAATGCCTTCACCTGAGTACACCTTCAACACACTCATCAATGAAGGTAAATGAACGGGTTTGAAGCCCGTCTCCCCACATCTCAAACCTATCTGTGGAGGTTAGAGCCTTCCTGCAGAAAGCAGCTGGAGCCTTCTCTCTTCCACCTACAAGTTACATCAAATATTAAACACAATTGTAAAGCAAATAATACTTAAGAGGCAAAGACTGGACACTCTTTGTTTAGTTGATACCTTTCCATGTTCCAAAAGGACCGTAGATGTTATGGAACCTTCCAATGCGGCACTCAATGCCAAAATCTTTGTTGTAATGCTTGCACAGCTCCTCCGTTGCAAGTTTCTCCAAACCATAAGCATCTTGAGGCTATATTAACATTGTAAATCAAAGTCTATCATGACGTATCAAGGGCTCGTTATATCTAATTGTAAGAACATATGAATGATATAATCATCCTCAGGGTGACACAAACCTCTGCAGGCCAAGCATCTGACTCCTTCAGGCTCACATTGGTAGTTTCCAGCTGCTTGAACTCTGGATAGATACATGCACTTGAAGCATAGAAGAACCTGAAACACCCACAACAAGAAGTTGCAATCTTTTAGATCTGTTTACATATAAACTTACCGGTAGCTCAAGAAAACGTAATTCTCACCTCTTGATCCCATTGATCCTAGCAGCCTCAATCATATTGAAACTGATCATGGTATTGTTATACATAATAACCGAGTGGTTGGACTGGATGAAACCCATCCCACCCATATCAGCAGCCAAGTTAAACACATGATCAACACCATCCGTCACCTTAAGGCAATTCTCCATAACCCTGAGGTCAACAAGGTGGAACTCATCACAGAACATGTCTTCGGTCATGTGCTCATTCTTCTTCCAGTCAGAAGCAATGACGTAATGACCCTCGTGCTTCAAACGGCGAGCAATGTGGGAAGCAATGAAACCACCAGCTCCGGTGATAGAGATCCTCAGCTTCTCGGAAGGCCAGTAAAGCTCCCTCTCAAGCTCCTTGTATGTGTAGGCACCATAGTCACTACTTCCATTGGTAGTTGCAGCCATTCTACACACACAACACACACAAACAAATCTAATCAGAACACACAAAAGAGTAAATCTTTGTAATCTCTAAATCAGATCTCATGCAAACAGCTCTAAAGATAAGATTTTTATCTGATAAATTCCACTGAAAGCAAATGAATTTTTATCTTGATGAAGAACTAGTTTAATGGTACGTCTAAGACTAGTAGAACTAGATCATTCATAACGTTAACCGTCTATCTTAGATCCAAATCACTCAAAGTCAAAGCCCTTGCCCATGGGTTCTCGTTCTTCCCATTTATTTATAACTCTAGTTTCACACCCGTTTTATTTGTTACTTCACCCACACATCTAAAATTGATTGCACTTAGATTAAGTTTATACTTGCATTCTCATTGCATCATGATCACTTAGGATTGGATTGACACTCATCTATACTACTTTGATTAGGATAGAGTAAAATCTTTATCACTAGTCTAACTCTGCCAAGATGGGAATATCGAGCAATATTTGGGATATCGGTCGAAATTTCGTATTCTGAGACAGCTTGTATATGTCCCACGAAAACAGTCATATCTCGAGTTCTATCTTTTATAATGACTTGATTCAAATTTGAGACGAAAATAGACTCAGAGATCTTTCTCTGGAAATCAAGTTCATATTTTAATTTACATATAGAAGGTCTCCTTTGATTGGAAAACTTTCGACCTTCGATTCTGTCTCGAAAATGGAATGTTTCCTTGATTCTTTTCAAGTATGATTAATCTTGATCATTCTCTCCTGCTTCTCGATCTGAATTTCAAAAATTCATAAGATTGAATAGATCTTCATCACTGAAGTGATAATATTTCCTCTATAGGTATCTATCATTTGCGTGTTCTTTGTTGCCTCGTTAAAACTTGCATGGAAAAACCCAATGGGACAAAAACCATGATAAGGAAAAAGAGTACAACCACGCACATCATCATATTCTCCCCTTGGAAGCATCATCTTTGAGAGAAGTATTCTTATCATACATATCATCCTCTTTAAGAATTGATATAATCATATCCTTAGTGAATAAACTCATTTGAATGTCAGATAATCTCTTAGACCATTGGACTTCTTGTCCATAACATTACTTTCACACAAAAGGTCATATCTCGGTCTCTTGGGACTCCATGTCCAGAATTTCTTTTATAGACAATCTTCTAAACCTTCATATTTTAAATACGAGTTATTTCTCCTCTTATTGTAAAAGTTACAAGTATGAATATCATTCTTATCATATGAAACCACATCTTTCAATCATGAAAGAGATAATTAATTTCCAATATTCTGGTACTTCATGACCAAGAATTGTTTCCTTTATATACTTAATATACTCGCGCGGTAATGTTCTCGAGAACTAGCACTTACTGCTTCTAGCAACCCGAATTCTTATGGGGTTTAGTGCTTATTACAGTTTATACCCTTTTGGACCATTGACATAATTGTCATTTCCAATGGCTTTTAATTCTTGCCAGACTAGAGAAACTTGAAAGTTGATGCTTCCATCACATGATGTGTTTCTTATAAAAATTTCAGGTCTTTGTGAGAACTCTTGTGCAACTACTCTTTACATCTCACAACTTTCCATCATCTCTTTCATTCTTTCACATAAATACTCATTTATGTGCCACTGGTTTACACCTTCAGGTGTATGGACTACTTGTCCAAATACTCTTATTCAAGAGATATAATTCCACATCTATTGCTTATTTCATTTTGGCCAATTATTTCTTGTGTACACTTTTCAATAGATGGTTCATGATCCTCATTCTCATCAACTGCTACATTGCATGCATCAATAGTATTCACGACATCGATTTAATATCGGTTCTATAATGTTCTAGATATGACATAGCTATTTGAGATTTCTTTATTCTCAGGTACCTGAATTTATTTCTTGTCATGTTGTATGTCTCTTCTAGAGATCTTTAATATTTCATTCCTCGATTCTGCCATTTTCATTCATGCTCCTTTTCTTTTTCGAGGATTATTATATTTAGAACCGATAGGTCTATCACGCTTCAGACGTTCTTTAGACTCATTAGCAGATTGATATTGTCCTTCTGGAACATATATTTTAACTGGAGCATTTACAGCTGATACTTGTGACTTAATCACTTTCTTAGGGTCAATAAATGAGTCTGGCAACTCATATAGTAATAGAATTATCTCCATACATTTATTTTGGACTTCTGTTCACGCTCTTTAGTCCGAGGATCAATGATAATTCATTTCAACTCATTCATTTTCAGCTGTTTATTTCTCCCCTAATGTTGGATAGACTAACTTTGAGTCTCTAAATAAATCTTATAAAATCTTCTAGATTTTATCATCAATGGAGATCACATCCAACATATTCATAACCTCATTTGAGGTCCCATCTTTTAACTGTGTGGTGGAGCAACTACAACTTATCCGAATTTTCTAGATGAGGGATCTTTAGTTCCTGACCCAAAACCAATTTAATGGGGAGAGTACTTAATTACTCTTTGGCATTATGCGAATCGGTGCTGCTGCATTTCACTTATGAACATTAGTGACAAGATGTTCATCATGTATCTTTCATATAAAATAGTCATCAAAGGCTTGTGAATTCACCAGTTTTACTAATTAGTCGTGCAAACATTAGGTTGCGGATCAATAACAAGGATACATACGACCTTCTTGTCGATGCATTAATTATAAACATTTGGTGGATGATCAGTCCACCAGTGGGTGATCAAGTCCACCAGTGGGTGATCAAGTCCACCAGTGGGTGATCAAGCCCATAAACATCTCCTTATATAAACATATTTCAAATCTATTTGACTGGTGAAATTGTATTCTTATATTGCCTTGTAAGCTAGCAGCATATAGCAGATCATTCATAAGAACCTTCTTGTTCTTCAACGAATATCCATATAATAGTATATCTTTCGCATCGTTCTTAAACCGGGATGGCATAACCGGTTTGCCAAACATTACACTTTGAGCAAACTTCTTGTTTACTTTTACATTTATCTCCATTTTCTAATCATTGTGTAGTACAATACAATTGTGTCTTGGGTAAACTTTTAATTGAAGTTATTCAACATTTCTCTTTACTTATTGTCTCAACATTACTAGATTCTAATTCCCATGGTTTTATTTTATAAATGACTCATTAAGTCTATTTTCAGTGTTAACATACTTCTGGATGTTCCACTTAGTAGAGATGTGGGATTCACTAATTCTCCCCCTCGAGATAATGACCTCTAGATTCATTTATCTCGAGTTGAATCCCACTTTAGAATTAACAACATACCCAATTTAGGTCATGTGTTATATCTTAGATTCTTTTAACCTTTTGAGACTTGAGAAAATATAACGCATTAATAATTTCACATTGCGTTTTCATAGGCAATCACCTATTGCTCTTCTAGAGCTTTCAATCAATCATTATACTATCACATAGTGTATTTACACTAGTTTTCCTTCATCTTTAGATGATATATCACTTGTTTATTATCGTCTTTATTTCTCATCATCAAATGAGAATATGAGTTCTAAAAGAAACTCTTTTGTCTTGACCTTGACCATATCCATATCCACATTCATGTCTATAACTAATTTGCCATCATATTCTTGATCATTTTTATTGTTATGGTCTTTTTTCTTTTTAAATCTCACATTCACTTCTATGAAATATGATATAAGTTCAAAATACTTCTCATAGATATCTTTGTTCGACTATGAGACATGGATTATAAGTTCAAAATATATATTTCTATATTTTAATATATTTTCATGAGAAAATTTCTTCCAATAAAATTTGAAATTTAAATAATTTTTAGTATATGATATAGTTATTTACAAACTCATGTAATCTTTAAAAAAAAAATCATAATGAACTTTAAATACTTTGTGAATCTTTAATGATCAAGCCTTGAACTTAAAACATTCATATATATATAATGGTAATAAAATATAATTATTTCAAATTATATAAAATATATATTAACATACGCATCTTATTATATCAAGAAATAAATATTTTTATATTAATTATTATATTGAATAGATCCTTACTTTTATGCTATTTAAAAATATTTTTACCCAATCAATCAATTGACTAAACAATTTTTATCTCATATGTATCAATTTTCAAGCGAATTATTTTACCTAATCAAAATTTAGTTAACCTTTTATATAAAGCATGAAAATAAAATACTTATCTCGACAAGTAAAAGTAGAATGGGAATGCGAATCTCAACTGCTCATGTTTCCCGTTGGTTTTATTTTCACATATCTCCTCTTTTAGAAAGAATATCAATCCTGAAATACTTTAAATTTGCTCATAAAATATGGCTATTTGTTAGTAGAATAAATATAAAACATGTATGCAGATAAACTAATGATATTCATCTAAATCTAACCGAATCATTTTAATTTTTCCAAACCAAATAATTTAGCAATTGACCAAATATTCATTCTATCGCACGAGATATATACTTCATTGTAGCATGACTTGATAATTAGTAGTTAACTAAATAGGAAAATAAGCAAGTCAATTGGCTCAAAGATAAACTATATAAACTGGCAATGAGTTAATGATTAAAGGTTTGGTTATTAAGCATATATTTGTTTGTATCCCCAAGAAAGAAATATGATTCTAGTCATGAGAAATACTAGTCTCGACTGAAAGTGATTCTAAAGATCGCATGCATCTCAAAGATTGCTTCCTTCTTCCCAAATCAACGATCTCACATAACTAACCAACAAATATTAAACTGTTTATATACAAACTATAAGAAACCAAAATACCGGTTAATAATACACAAATCATGGCATAGCAGTTTAAATTTTTTATTTTAAGCATAAACCTACAGATTTCTTTACAAAACAAATAAGATCATAATAAGATGTAAAGCATATATATTATGCATCAAAATTCTAACAATAAGCGGATGAACTGGTTTATTGAAACATTTAATTATATCAACAACTTTTCAATGGAATCATTCACTCAACAGATTTATTCACTTTCTCAATATTTGTAATCGACAATAGTATATATATATATATATATATATATATATATATATATATATATATATATATAGTATACTATATGTATATTATATACGATTTCAAGCAAATCAATGAATAGTATATTCAATATGTTCAATTATAATAATATAGAAATATTAAGATAGCACTTATCTCGAATCTGTTTTCCGAGGCCGATGAGACTGAAAACCATGCGATCAGAGACCATTCAACGGAACGTAAACGATGTTATTAACGATGTGATTAGAGCTTTGATTATGCTCAGTGGCTAGGGATTTTCATGCGCAGGTGGTTAGTTTTTTTTAAAATGTGTTTAGGGTTAGATCGTGCTGATAACGTGCTGTGAATCTAGAGAAAGGAGGGAATCAAATATTCTTATTATTATTTCATAGACAACTATACATATATATAGGATACACAACTAGGGTTTAGAATCTTATAGAATATGGGCTTATGGGCTTAATGGACATCCACATAATAGTTTCATAACACATTTAACACGGTTTTATTTGAGTATTATTATCAAAAAATACACAAAAAATATTAAAAATAATTAATATATTTAATTTATAATTTTAATTTTAATATTCAACTAATTATAAATATAATTATAAACTAATATTTTAAGATACATATTTACATTTCAGATATCTTTGGATACTGATTCGGTTCTTGATTTTGATCGGGTTCGGCACCGGTTCTTCGGATATAAAAATTGAAGACCCACTTGGTTATTTACCCCGGGTACGATCGGGTTCGGGACCTTGATTTTCGGGTCGGTTCTCCAGGTCCGGATATTTTGCCCAGCCCTATGACCATTAGATTAACAAATAGATGAAGGGCTCTAGTTAAACTAGGTCATTTTCCCCTCTACGCGCGAAGTATTTATTTTAATATATTATATTTGCATATTCATTATCATAAATTTATTTTATATTGTATTGAATGTATTTTTATTTCATTTATATATTAGTATTTTTTTTCAAAATATTTATTTAGTAAATTATCATTACCATTTTCTATGTGAATGTGAAACATTAATTTTATTTTGAAAATACCACATTGTACGTAGATGTGGCTTTATCTTTTAAAAATAGATCGTAATTGACCATCAAATATCTATCACGGCTATCTATGTGATATAGTGACTCAATAATAAGTATTTATTTGATATAAAAACTACAATCATAAAGGTGATTAAAGCTTCTGTTTTCTAATTTACAAATTATTTCTTAATAGGCCATAGAACTATATATTTCTTAAAACACTTTTCAGTATTTCAGTACAATTTGTTTATCTGTATAAACATTTCCCACAAAAATATTTTATTAATAAATTTATTATTTTCAAACTGAATTCAAGTTTCCTATTTATATATTTGTTTAGTTCTTATGGGTACGGATAACAATATATATTTCTTCAATGATTAGGAAAATTATATATTTTCAATTTAAAAATATGGTGATTTAAAGGTCTATTTTTACTTAACACAAAGATTATAAAATTGATATTTCAAAATTCTCATTTATATTGTCTTTTCAATTTTCATGTTTTTATATATTTTTAATAATTTTTAACCAATATCTCAAACCAAATCCACTTACTCCTAAAACACGTCTCACTCGAATCTATATAAACAAAGTAGACATATGTTTTATAAATTGAAATCACCGATCATGTCTAAATATTATTTAAGTTATACTGATTAGTTATTATATATTTATTTTTAATACATATGTATCTTAAAATCTACAATACTAAAAGGGCAATATGCTTCAAGGAGAAGTATGCCACGTCGTCATAAAAAATCAGCCAATAAGAAAGATGTTTTTGCCACGTCATTTAGGTCAACATAATAACATACTGAACAACTTCAAATTCATTCGGCTTAATCGATTTCGTATCTCTCTGCAAGATGTCTGCTCAATTGATTGTTGTTTCTTTTTTCACCTTCTCTGCAAAACTTTTTTCTTAGCCTACAATTATTTTTAAAAAACTTCAGGCTTCTCAAGTCTCATTCTAGAAATCGATTTTTGTGTGGTTCTCTCAATAACCCTATGTCTGGATTTATGATCCTTGAACTGGAATTGTGTGTTTTGGTTGTTGTAGGATGAAAAAAAGTTCAGAAGTGTTTTAGAAAAAAAAAAGAAACGAGAGCTAAAGAAGTGGAGAGTGATTCACGAAAAGATCTAATGGATGTTCTCTCCTCGGAACTCTCTGATGGGTTCATGGTAAAAATCTTTGATTCAGAAGCACTAATATTAGAGCGCTTTGTTTTGTCTCTCATCATGAAACATGAAAACAAAAATCTGATTTGTTCTAAGAAAGTCGGGTTTTGTGCAGTTATGATCCAGCAAAGAAAGAAAGAGACACAAGGCTTGCTAATATCCTCTTCAATGAGGAAGGAAAAATAGAGAAAATAAAGGTTTTCGTAAGTATCTGTTGCACAACTTCTCTGAACCATTTGGTTGTTTTGAGGAAAAATATTGTTCTCTCCTTGATTCATCCCTTAAAGAACATTGCTTCCTTTGTGCGTTTTCCTCTTCCAAAAGTTTTTCTTCTGTTATCATACATTTTCACTCTTAAAATTGTTTCAATTTTTTGTGTGTTTAGCAGGCTCAAGTATGATGATATGAAATTGAGGAGACTTCATGATAAAACCTGCAATAAAAGAAGAAATGGGGAAGAAGATAGAAAGCAGACGTGGACAAATCAAATAAAGGACTTTTGATAAAGGGTAAAAATGCTTCCATATAGCACGATATTGCACTGTTTATCATCTTTATTTGTTCATGCTCATGTTTTTTTTATACAAGAAGATATTGCCATGGAAAACCGTACACTTTTAGCAAACTTTAAGTATTCCTTCAAAATATTGCACTGTCTTCGGGATGTAATGACCAACCAAGAAGTCTGTGAAACAGTGGGGAAAACAAAGCTTTGAGGTGGCAGAGGAACGAACCCCGCGTGCCAAGCAGCAAAAGAAGTAATATTAGATTGTTTTGCTTTGGTATTATGTTACTCATACTCAAATAATTAGTTAGTGACACTTTTTTATTTAAATATATGTACAAAACATTAAATAACATAATATTATATGTTGGTGTTAGATTTGTAATGAGCCACTGGACTTCTATACCAAAGCAAAACAATCTAATGGTAATGTTCTTTACATCTGTGTATATATACCTTTTGTTCCCACTTTTGTTCATGTTGACAAAAAATTGAAATTCCTTTGCTTAGAAAATATTCAGGAAAAAGATCAAGCATTTGTATAATAATTATGATGACATGTTTTTGTTGGTATGAATGTTAAGTTTCATAACATATTTTTGCCTTCAAGTATCCACTTTTGGTATGGAATATTTATGTTGTTCATGAGTAGTGAAACAAAAAATATTTATGGATGGCTTTAATTAGCTCATAAAAACAACTAAAAATATTTGTGTTTATGCTCTTTTAGTGTGAACGTTTTCCTACAGTTTAAACAATTAAATTTACTTTTTAATTCAATTTAAAATTTGAAATGCTTTTGTTTATAAAATACTGTAATAATATTTATTTTACTAAGTTTTATTTCTTTTGCGTATTTCCCTGAGTTTATAAATAATGTAACATACACAATATCCTCTTTGTAAGATAAACTAGTATTTTATTTCCAGATTATTTTCTTTTTTCTTCTTTTTCCTTTCTATTTTTTTCTCTTTTCTTATTCTTCTTGCTCTTCTTCTCTTTTTCTCTCTCTTTTCTTTTTTTCTACTCTTTTTTCTTTTATTCTTTTTCTTCTTCTTCTCTTTTTTCTTCTTTTCTCTTTTTCTATACTTGCTTTTCTTTTTTCTTCCTTTCTTTTCTCTTCTTCTTCTTTTTTTTGTTCTCTTTTTTTTTTTCTATCTTTTTTCTCTTTTCTGCTTCTTTTTCTTTTTTTCTTCTTTTGTTTTTCTTTTTCTTTTGCTTTTTCCTCTTTTTTGTTTTTTTTCTTTTTTTCTTTTTTTTCTCTTTTTTTCCTTATTTTCTTCTTTTTCTCTTCTCTTGACTACCTTTCTTTGTTGTTCTTCTTTTCTCTTTCTCTTCTTTTTTTTTCTTTTTCCTTCTTCTATCTTTTCTTTTATTAATCTATCCTTTTTTTTTTTTTCTTTTTTTTCTTTCTTTCTCTTTTCCTTCTTCTTTCCTCCATTCTCTTTTCTCTTCTCTTCTTTCTTTTTTACTTCTTTCTTTTTTCTACTTCTTCTTCTCTCTTTTCTGTCCTTCTTTTCTTTTTTTCTTTTCTTCTCCTTTTTTTGCTTTCTTTCTCTTTTCTTTTTTTCTTTTTCTTTTCTTTTTCTCTTTTTTTCTTTCTTCTTTCTTTTTCTCTTCTCTTTTCTCTCTTTCTTTTTTTCTTTTTTTTTTTCTTCTCTCTTTTTCTCTTTTTCTTTTCTTTTTCTTTCCTTCTTTTTACTGTTTTTTTTTCTTTACTCCTGCTATATTTCACTATCTGACTACTGTTGACTTTTATTTCTCTTTTCACGACCTTTCTAGATTTTGGTTGATCCCTGGGTAATAAGCATTATTAGTCTCCTTTGATTTTCTCTCGCGGCGATCGACAGAAACAATGTCGCATACTACTATGCTTGCTTCTATCTTCAGCTGTTCTTTTCTTTCTGCTTCTTAGTTCTCTTTTTCTTTTTCTTTCTTCTTTTTTTCTTCTTTCTCTTTCTTCTTTCTTCTTCTTTTTCTCTTGCTTTCTTATGCTACCTTTTTCTTCTGATCTCCTTCCTCTAGTTAATTTCTTATCTGTGCCTTATCTTTCTTCTTCTCTTCTCTACTTTTGCTTCTTTCTTTTTCTATTTATTTCGGCATAGGGGTTCACACACTTCCGTTTTTCGCCGACAGCAGAGAGGAGCGACTTGTCGGTCATCTCTTGCCTCCTCACCTTACTATCCTTTCTTATCTTTCCTGAGCGGCAACTCTAGTCTGCCGCTAGTGCGTGGTGCATAGATGTGTGTTCCTAATGATGAAGTGTACTCTGCGTGGTTGATCGGTTGCTTCTTCGTGATAAGCTTCGTGCCCTAGATGAAGCATAGTTAGGAGGTCTCATTTTCTCTTAGGAGTGGTTTTGGCGCAGTGCTTGCATCACCTGGCCCATGATACTGCGAACAACGAGTGTTCACCCAGGATCCACGTTTGAATGTTGCTATAGATCTTTCTTCTTGACTTTGCTCTTTTCCCGTGTCTTCTTCTCTTTCTCTTTTTTATTTACTTTCTTCTCTGCTCTTTCATTTTTTCCATAATGCTGTTCTTCTCCCTAGTATCTTAGTCTTTTTTATTACGCTGGCGTATCTAGGTCTTTCTTTCTTTCTTTTTTCTTTTTTTTTCTCCTTTTTTCCCTCTTCTCTTTCTCTTTTTACTGTTTCTTTTTATTCTTGTCCTTGTCTTTATCTCTTTGTTTTTCTTTTCTTTTTCTTCTCTTTTCTTTTTTTCTTTTTTTCTTTGTTCTTTTTTTCTTGCTCTTCTTTATCTTTTTCTTCTTGTCTTTTTTTCTTGCTTTCTGTGTTCTTTCCTTCTTTTTTTTTTTTTTCTTTTCTTTTTCTTTCTTGTTTTTCTCTTTTTTTTTCTTCCTTCTTTCTTTCTTTTTTTTTCTTTCTTCTTTCTCTTTTTACTGTCTTTCTATTTCTTTTCTTTCTTTTTCCTCTCTTTTTTTTCTTTTTTTTTATCTTTCTCTTTTTTTTTCTCCTTTTCTTTTTTCTCTTTTTCTTCTTCCTGTCTTCTTTGCTCTTATCGGCGGTTCTCGAAGCATATGGTACAGCGCAGTATCTTCTGTTTTGTTCCTGATCAGAGTGTGCTTATTTACGCAGTAACGTATATCAGGGCGTTTTGTGTTCA
>CAJHQP010002455.1:0-85871 GCA_905132765.1 Moricandia arvensis
GGTGATCAATGCTTGTGATGAATGCTTGGGTTGAATGGTAGTTTTAGGGTTACATTAGGAGTGTGATGTACTAATAAATACATTTAGATAAATGTCTACTCATCTTTAAAAACTCATAAAGGCAATTAAAAGACACATATCTTCTTCTAATTTTTTCATCTATTAAAGCTGGTGCCATCTTCTTCTTCTCTGAAACACCATCTCTCTTTCTTTTCATCTTAACACCATCTTCTTTTTCTCTGAAACACCCACTATCTGCTCTATCTATTCTCTGAAAGTTTAGGATATGGATTCTACGAACCCATATAGTATTTCTTCCAATTTCGTTGACCTGTTGAACAGTCAACCATGTGCTTATGCGACTTTTCCACCTGTTGGGGAGTTCGGATCATCACAAGTCCCTGTCTTTAGTACGTAGTGTACAGAAACCTCAAGCTTCTGTGAAGACTCGCCTAGAGATCGCAAATAAAGAAAGAAATGGATAGTCACCGATGATCTTGTGCTCATTAGCGCATGGTTAAACATAAGTAAGGACCTTGTGGTAGGAAATGAACAGAAATCAGGTGCTTTCTGGTCACGCATTGCGGCTTACTTTTCAGCTAGCCCCAAGGTAGAAAGAGGTGAAACCCGAGAGCCCATTCAGTGTAAGCAAAGGTGGCAAAAGATGAACGACCTAGTGTGCAAGTTATGTGGCTCCTATGCGGCTGCAACAAGACAGAAAACAAGTGGTCAGAATGAGGCTGATACTCTTAAGCTGGCACATGAAATCTTCTACAATGATCATACGATTAAGTTTAACCTTCACCATGCTTGGGAGGAGTTGAGGAATGACCATAAATGGTGTGAAACAGCTAGTAGCAAGATTGATGGAAGTGGTAAGAAGAGAAAGTGTGATGATGGAGCACAATCTGAAAGCTCTCAAGCAACTTCGAATCTCGAAGAGGAACCAAAAAACGACCTCCTGGTGTTAAGGCTGCAAAAGGAGCCTCTGCAAAGAGAAGTACAGCAGAGAAGCAGGCTGCCTTAGAGTTTCATACCATGTGGTCTATTAAGGAGAAAGATATGGTCGTGAAAGAGAGACTTTCAAAGATGGCTTTGCTTGACAGTCTCATTTCCAAAAAAGATACACTTTCTGAAGCTGAAGAAGCTCTGAAACAGAAGCTGATAACAGAGATGCTGCTTAATTAACTTAATGTTCTGTTTGCTACGTGTCATGTTCGAATTTTCTATGTTTCATGTTCGGATTTGCAGTGCTTCATGTTCTGGTTTTCATCTAGGATTTGCAGTGTTTCATAATGTATGTTGAAGTTAATGTGATCATGTTCTGTTATTTGTATTAATGATCATGTTCTGTTATTTGTACTAATGATCATGTTCTGTTACTGGTATTTTAATATTGAATATTGTTTTTGTGTGCAGGATTGTCCAAGGACACACCTCACGGATTCAAGGATTGCTGGCAGGAGTTTTTGTTTGTTTGTGTATGTTTGTGTCACACGTTTGTGTCAGTATTTTGTATCTTTGTGTCACAAGTTTTGTATCAATGTGTCTGTATGTGTCACAAGTTTGTATTAGTCACATGAGTCTTTGTTTTTCATGTCTGTGGCACGAGTTTGTATCAATGACATGAGTCATTGTTTTTTATGTTTGTGTCTTTGTCTTTTATGTTTGTATCACGAGTCATTATTTGCTCTATATAACAGAATTTCATTCACCAAGCAAAGTATTCACAAATACTTTTATTTTCTACTTCTCACCAAACAAGTTTCATTCTCTCTTTCTCACCAAATACTTCTTCTCTCATGCTCATAAACACTTTGAAAAATCAAAAAAAAACCTCAAAACAATTTGTAGGATTTGATCACATATATGACTTCTTCTTCTCAACACACTTTTGAGGGAGTAGATGATGAAAATTTTGATCAATATTTTGATCAACATTTTGATCAAACATTCGAGAATTTGTCCATTGGTCACGAAGAAGGAAGGAAAAAAAAGGAAAAATCGAGTTCATATCGAAAGAAATCGTGAAGAAGGTGATGTACGTTTATGGAATGATTATTTCAGTGAAACTCTAACATATCCTGCAAATCTATTTCGACGACCATTTAGAATGAACAAGTCATTGTTCATGATTATTGTTGATCGACTCTCCAATGAAGTTGAATTCTTTCGACAAAAGCAGAATGCTCTTGGCAGGCGTAGTCTCTCTCCACTTCAGAAGTGCACAACAGCCATTCTTCTCTTGGCATATGGCACTGCAGCTGATGCTGTTGACGAATACCTCCGACTTGGTGAAACTACTACTCGATCATGTGTGGAACATTTTGTGGAAAAAATAATATATTTATTCGGCGATGAGTACCTGAGAAGACCAACACCGGCTAATCTTCAACGTCTACTTGATATTGGTGAGTATCATGGATTTCCCGGAATGATAGGAAGCATCGATTGTATGCATTGGGAGTGGAAGAATTGTCCCACCGCTTAAAAAGGTCAATATTCCCGTGGTTCAGGAAAACCGACAATCGTTTTAGAGGCGATCGCTTCGTATGATCTTTGGATATGACATGCTTTTTCAGACCTCCAGGTACCTTAAATGATATAAATGTTCTTGATCGCTCACCTATTTTTTACGACATAATAAAAGGTCACGCACCACAAGTCACTTACTCGGTCAGTGGAAGAGAGTATAATTTGGCTTACTATCTCACCGATGGTATTTATCCGAAGTGGGCAACTTTTATCCAATTTATTCCAATACCACAAGGATCGAAAGCGGGTTTATTTGCTCAATATCAAGAAGCGGTCCGAAAAGATGTCGAGCGTGCTTTTGGAGTCTTGCAAGCTCGCTTCGCGATTGTTAAAAATCTAGCTCTTTTTGGGATAAAATCAAAATTAGAAAGATTATGAGAGCATGTATCATACTCCATAATATGATAGTAGAAGACGAACAAGATGGATATACTCAATTTGACGTTTCCAAGTTCGTACAAGGAGAAGACAACAGAAGTTCACATGTCGATCTCACCTATTCTACAGATATCCCGACAAATATCGGCAATATGATGGGTGCTCGAAAGAAAATTCGTGATAAACAAATGCATCAACAACTCAAAACTGATTTGGTTGAACATTTATGGAGTAAATTTGGACATGATAAAGATAACAACTGAGTTCGAAATGTTTTTTTCAAATTATTCTCGTTTATTTTATTAATCCTTGTATATTTTTAATCTATGTTTCAAATGTTGTCTTCTACTATGTTTTATGTAATAAATTTTATGTCATTAATCATTTTTTTCTTTAAAAATATAAAAAAATTTAGGATCCCTAATTAAGAAACCACCATTGGACCTCATTTTCTTACAGTTTCTTACTTAAGTTTTTTAATTACAATGAAAGTGCAATTAAATAATAATTAAGAAACCCAAGAGGGTTAAGAACCCCACCTAAGAACCCTGCAATAAACATGCCCCAGTCAAAGCTCAACTCTTTCTTTTTGTTTGTTTTAAGGGTCAGGGAAGACGTGCTGCCAAGCGTAACAAGTAGAAAAAGTAGGAACCAAAGCTTTCAAAAGAAAAAAAAAAAGCTTTGCATTTTTATAATCAGATTCTTATTGGTAAAACTTCATTTGGTTTACACTTTACAATTATATTACTATGGTGAGACCAAAGTTTAAAGATATTCCATTCCCTTTTGACTTTAATACCAAAGTTCAAAGATGGCTTTTTGTTTCTCTTTTTGCTTGAACTCTGCTTTTCTTGATTCTTTAACTGTTTAGTATGGTATGGACAAGCTGATCTACTTGTGCCATAATATTGGATTAAATCCAGACCAATGCGTATTGGTAGGTTCAGAAAGGTCAAAAGATCGAATCTTGAGATGGTTTGGTGTAATGTAAGAGCATACACTCAGAGAGTAGAGCCAAAGCTTTGCTCTTGTTGAATCTGAGCTGCCTAAGGAAGCTTTCTTGGAAGATTGGGAGCCAACCAAAGACCCATTTTTGGGTAAATATTCTGTTAAAAAGAACACAAACTCTTGTCTTGATTATTCATTTTGCAATGGTAAGAGCTCCTGGTATGAGTCCTTTAAGGATACCATTGACTAAACCAAGCTCGGTGGCAGAAGGTGTGCCCATGTGGGAATGGTCTGACTCTGCGTTTGATGAAGGAGAAAAGGCTGCTAAATGGTTTTCATTTGCAAGAGATTTGGATGCAAATAGTTGATTATTCTTTCTGACAGTTTTGATATAGAAACTGAAACTAGACCTGCACGTCCTGAGTTTGCAGAAGGTTACTCTTCAACTTTTTAGATATTTTCCGTTTTGTTTGCATCTCAGGTGAGCTATTATCGATATGTTCCATTATTGGCTAATGAGAATACCCATTTGATCTTTGTTTCTTGAATTATGTTGTTAGGCTTCTTTAGAGGAACTGAATACACTTCTTCCTGAACCGGTGCCTATTAACCGTTTGATGCTTGCTTGCTCATGTAAAAACCACACACAAAGTTCACTTGTTCTGAGATAAATCTTGTTGAAAGTATGGTGATGTTTTGTTTGATTAGTGTCAAACTAGAAGATATCAAGAATCAAACACTTAGAATAATCTCTAATAGAAAAGAAGAAGATGCATTACAACTATATCAAGACTTCAACCTAAAAAAAATTAGAGTGTCTGAAACTTAGCACGCAAGTACCAAAACATGACTTGACTAGACTTTTTTAAACTAATAACCAACTGAAATTAAGACAAGGACTCAACTGGAACCTATACATGTCTCTGTAACAACCGAAACCTAAGCAGCTGCCTTTTTCTATTTTTGATAGATCTCAGCAGATCAAATCTCCACGTCTTGGTGGAGCCATCATCATCGGTGTTCCTTGCTTCTAGCATACCTTAAGACCGCAGGAGGACAGTACTGAAGCATCTGAGGCTGTAGTGGAATCACACTCCTCACGACTCTTTTCGGCTCGACAAAAGGATGTTTCAACAGATCCACTGCAGTGGCTCTGCATGAGGGCTGCACCTCCATGCACCTTCTCAAGAAGTCACTGGCCACCGGAGACACAAGTCTGGGAATCCTCCATGCGTAAAAATCTCTCATCTTCTTTGGACAGCCACCAAACATCTGAATCACCACACACCCTAGAGACCACACATCAACAGCAGGTCCAACCATCTTCACTCCATTGCGTCCCAAAGACTCAGGGGGCATGTACTGCGGCGTACCACCAGACAAAGACGACCTAGGAACCGTCCCGGGTTCCTTAGATAAACCAAAATCAGCAAGCTTGAGATCCCACGGCTGTCCGAAAGTCATGGAAGGGAAGAGGAGAACGTTGGTAGGCTTGAGATCACAGTGAACGTAGCCTCGGGAGTGAAGAGCTTCAAGTCCTTGTAAGATCATAAGAGCAGCACGTCCGACCATGGTCTCTGGCATTGGTCGACGTTTTGGAGAGTACCTTTGGAGGCGAACTCCATGTTGATGTAGCAACGGTCGAGATTGATCCCAACGTGAAGATTAGGGCTCGTGGTTTGGACGATGCGTGGATGGTTGCGAAAACGAAGCATGATTCTATTTTCCTTTCGTTTTTGTTGTCTCATGTTTAATTTTCCATTTTCACGTAACAGAATCCGTAATTTCCTTCTTTTATTATACCAAGTTTGAGTTGTACTAATGAACTTTTAAACTTACTTAAACTGGCTCGATAAATCACCTCTGGTTCAATTGGTCTTCGGTTTACTTTCCTAATTTGATACTTACTTGGTTTACCTCACAAAATCGACTCCTTGAATGGTTCAAGATCTATTTAGCTTAATAACCGTAAAAACTGGTAACTTGATAGAAGCCTTATTGAGTAAAATATCGGAATAAAAATAAAGTAGAAGTCAAGAAAAGTATTCAATGAGAAAATTTCTCCAAAAAGCTGCTAGTTAATTAATTTTAAATTGAATGTTTTATTTAGGCCTGGCCATTCAAGGTTTCAATCTTTTTCGGTTTTGTCCAATCGAATTTTAGTTTTTCAGGTTTATCAAAATCAGTTCCATTCGAATTATATGAAAGTTCGGTTCGGGTTTTATCGGGTTCAGGTCGGGGTTAGTAACTCTTCAAAAACCAGTACAACCCAATGTACTTTCAGGTTCGGGTCACAATCGGTTCTTCAGTTTAAAAGTATGTGATTTGTATCTATTTTGTAACCAAGACGTAAGTAAAATGTGTTTTTCGGTTTAAAAGTACCTAATTTGTACTTATTTTTAACCAATACATAAGTAAACTCGATTCAAAAATGAAAAAAGAACATCAAACGTGATCTTTGAAAATCAAATGAAAAGTAAACATAGTTATTGATAGAAAGAAAATCAAATAAATAAAGTTATAAAACGAAAACCAAATTCTCATCAAGCTTATGAAAACTACGTTCTCTTTCAGTGAAAACAAAACTAAAATCTAAAAAAATCAAGTTTCAACCGCCACCTTCAATAATCAACCTTCAATCATCAAGACGCTGAGTCTGAAAATCCTAAGCAAAAAAAATTAGTGACAAGAAATTAGACATACATTAAAGTAGATAACAAAGAGAAACTACATTTCGAGAAACACAAACCTTTCTCAAGTCGATCTAACCAAAATTTAAGCTAAGTATTAATATTAAACATAAACATTAATATTAATCAAATACCAAATATATATTAAGCTAAGTATTTGAATTAATTATTCAAGTAATAGATAATTATTTTAGATGTTCAATAATATATCAATGTGTTTTCGATACATATTAGGAATTGAGATCATGTTTGGTATAAGTTATTTTTTGGTATTTAAAAATTTCCGAGTTCTATCGGATATCCATTTAGGTTCGGGTTCGGTTTGGATAAACTCATAATCTGAAATACCATAAAATAAGATCCATTCGGTATTTATGTCGGGTTCAGATCGGTTTGGATTCATTTTTATTGGATCCGGTTCGGTTCGGGTTTTCGAGTTTGGTTTATTTGTTCAGCCCTAGTTTTATTATTTTGTGTCAATTGCAGAACTGATTTTAGAAGATTTCTCAAGATACTTTAGAAAATTTATGTAACAGTAAAAAAAATTCTCAAAAAGTGTACTTATAGAAGTCTATTTATAAAATATAAGAAAATCAAATGAAATTTCTTATAAAATTTGATCAGTTACAAACTAACTTCGTCTTTTTGGAGACCATTTGGGAAGTTTATTCAATTTTTTGGGGTTACAAAAAAAAAGTTAGTATACTTAAAAAATCAATTTTCTATGAAAATTTACAAAATAATCAATTATAAAACTAATATATGTATTGACCATATGAATTTTCAAGAACTATTTTCGATAAAGAAATCTTATATGCGAAATAGATCTAAACTTCTTTTTAATACAATAAGAGTTAGTGCATAGCTTCGACAAAAACTTAAAAATTCTTGACAAAAAATATCCACTCGTTATTGACCAATACGATTTGAGACAAATGCCTATTTTATATTTTATATTATTATGTGAGTAAATAATTTTACATTTTTTAAAATTGTACATAGCTGATAAATACATTAGTTATATAATAACATATTAAAATGTGTTTTAATCTCAGGTGAACAGATCGTTTAGAGGTTAATTGACAATATCAACAGCATTTTATATTGACAATATGGTTTTAGACCAAATCTTTTTTGGTGTAGCTTAACAAAACAAAATATCTTTTTATTTAAAATCCATTGTTAGATAACTAATTAAATTTATTCATTTATATTTATTTAACTTACTCATAATGTAATATAACTATTGGAACATGCATACATATACATAGTGGATCGTAGTAAAACATCTTAACTGTTTCTTAATGACTAGGCTTATTTTTTTGTACTATACGGCACTATGCTGATTTGGTAGAAAAAAGTATGATCGTCCACAACCATTTGGCATTATCGTGTATATTACATAATTTATAAGATTATTGATTGTAATTAGTATGCTTTTGGAGGGTTTTTGTAAGATAGTCATGACTCATGTTACTTCTTTTTGAAACTCTTAAGTTCTCATTGGTAATGATATTCTAGAGTAAAATAGTGAAACGTAAAGTAAAAAAATAATAATATGAACCCACAATAAGTAGAGTAAAATTTTCACCTCTTTAGTGTAGATGAAACTTTTCAGCCAAACAAATAAATAAAATACTTGATAACAAAAACTGTTTTCACCTGTTAACTCCGACTTATTTTACCCCTACAGTTTACCAACAGTTCAAATGTATTTCCATGATTCCTTATTTAACTTTTGAAACTCCTATATATATTTTTAACAATGTCAAGGCACCTAAAGTGATGATCTCTCAACAAGTTTCTTATCATTAAAAAAATTGAAAATACTGAAAAGATAACAAAAAGAGGAGAGAAAAAGCAAGAGACATCCGAGAGAAAGTTATACTCTAAGACCCTGTTAGAAATGACGCCAGACGCTAGTCGGATGGTTAGATTAGGCTTATCGCCTAACCAAAAAATCGGGGATTAATCAGAAAGTACGCAGAGCAAAATTTTATATTGTTTAATGTATTATAAAATATATTAATATTTTTATTTTTTATAAAATTAATACGTTTTCATGTTTAAAATGTATAAAATACACAAATATAAAAATATAAACGTAATACGATACTCCCTCCGTTTCAAATTACTTATCGTTGTAAGGTAAAATTTTCGTTTCAAAATAAGTGTCAATTTATAATTTCAATACAAAATTTAATTATTTTATATATTATTTTATTTTTTTATTGGTTGAAATGTGTTTAAGTGTATAAGTAATGTTGTTTTTATTTTGAGAATAGGTAAAACTTAATATTTTCTTAATCTGTGTGAAAAAACCTAAAACGACAAATAAAATAAAACGGAGAGAGTATAATTTTATTAAAATTATGTAAATAAATTGTACTTATAATATTTAAATCAAATAAATATTATATATGTGAACAATAATTATATTTGACACTTAGTCTACTGGTAATTATCTTCTTATTAAATGTAGAATTATGTAGTTCGAAGGCCCAAGAGATCATTTTGGTCTTTTTTCGTTTTTAGGTTAATGAAGTCAAAATTACAATATTACAGAGCCACTTTTTTTTTATGATTGCCTTGTTTTTTTCTTTAATCTTACTAGTCTTTGTGTGAATAAATCAGATCTGAAACAGAACATGTGATTTCGAATTTCAGATATACAAAATGATGAACTTTTTTCACCAACTAAATGACCGCATCTCCAAATCGCTACGCTTGGTGACCGAATTGAGTTTTTCCGGCAATTGCGTTTTCGAACAAGGGTCTAAGAGCACCATTAATGGTACATACCCACTCACAATTACCAAACATATAAATAATACTATTATTTATTTTTATAGTTATATTTAAAATAAAAAAGAGATACCAACAAAAAATGGACATGTTTAGTTTGAGTCTCTTTAACAGCAGAAAACCTTTTCCAGCAAGGTACGTACTTCATTCATTGCCACTCTCTTTCTACTTTTTCATTTAATTTCAATATTAATATGGTGAGCGACCATGTAAGATCTTGTTGTTGTGTATGGTCTTTAACCTAAGCTCTTAGAGAGGGATTTTTAGGTTCGGTTAAGAAATTTTTCTTAGCTTTTAATTTAAAAAAAAACAAGAACTATCTTTTAAATAAGAGATATAAGAACCGGTTCTTAGCCGAAAAGTATAAAAGAAAAAAATATCAAATCATAAATTAAAAACTCCAAAATAAGAGCATAGGTTAATCATGCTCTAAGAAACTCAGTTAAGAAACTATATTGCTAAAGATGCTCTTAGTGTATATCTAATTGGTAATTACCATTTCTATCTTTGCTTTGATCATACTATTGTTTTAGTCTAGACGCAAGGAAAATACTTGGAAGCTAGTAGTGATTTCAAATCAATCACCCATTATCATGGATATACATTTTAACTGTTGGCACTATGCTCAAAAAACTAAAATCTACACCAAAATCAAAAACCAAAAAGTAAAACCCAAGATCCAAAAACTAAAAACCAAAAACCAAAAACCAAAAACTATCCAAACAATAATCACCTAAGTATGTTTGCGAGTATTTTAAAGATAGTCATGTTACTTATAGTAAAGTACCAACAGTTAAAATGTATTTCCATGATTCCATCCTAAAATTTTGAAACTTATATGTTTAAAAATAATAACTGTCTATCTAATTAGTAATTAACCCTGGTACCATATATTTCATTATATTGTCTTTAGTTGACGCACGGAAGAACTTGCAAGCTAGTTGTGATTTCAAATCAATCACCATTAACACAAATTTTGTATTAAAACATCACATAAAATTATAACTTCAAGAAAGTACCAACTTGAATCTTATGCTACGAGAATAAAAACAAAGGACAAGCTGCACGGAGTTTGTCTCCTACGTACTTCTATCTCCCGCCGATAATGTCCTTGTCATTTTTATTTTTTGTTTATTTTCTATTTTGATTTTACAGTTGTCTGATGATTTTATTTTTGTGGTTCTTTGTTCTCATGATGTTACATTCCAGTCTCTTGTCGTTCTAAACTTTTTCCATGTAAGCTCGAGTCTTATCACTCATGTGTAACTCGCCAAATAGAAAAAAAAAACTATAATTGGACGTTTGAAAATAATTTATTTTTCTTACTTTAGGATAAGAAGATTATTGGATGTATTTGTGATCAGATGTATTTTGTCTATATAGTCAAATATTTATGATTTGATTTATTTTTTACGAATATTGCATATTAATATTTTTTTGCTCCATTGGATTAAGAATATCCAATTTTTTTGGTTATAATGAATCTAATAAAAAATTACTAATATTTTGCAAGTCCCATTCGCAGCAGTGCTGGCGACAAATCAAACGCATATAGGAACTGGTAAAGGGTTAACATCTTTTTGGGTCGGCTAGACCATGCTATTATTATTAAGGTTCGTATTGTAATAGAAAACCTAGTACGGAGGTGTAGCAATCCAAACACTGAAAAGACTGCAATATAATGAATTGGCGTCGTGATATTGAATAGAAGTGCACATGACATCAGTATACACACAGTGGATTCCAACTTTCCATTCACAAACATAATCATTTTCTGTATGTATTAGTTTTTTTTTTTGGTTTTTTTCCTGTTTAAAATATCATTTTCCATGGTCGTATTTGGTTGCATATTCATTCCGCAACCTTTCCGCCAAAATATAGCATCAGAAGAAAGTTTTTTTAATGAGTAATAGTATTAAATATTGTGGTCAACAGAATGTTCAAATCAGCTAATAAAGGTTTAGAACCTTTTTTTTCAAAAAAAAAGATTTAGAACGTTTATACTAGCTAAACTAGAATCATTATGCCACTATTTTTTGGTTGCCTTTTTCAAAAAAAATATATTTTTGGTTTATTATGTTACTTTACGCATAAAATGGTTGGTTTTATTTTCACAATTAAAAATGTCAATAGAGGTAATTGATTGGACTGTAACTAGATTTTAATTTTTATTTATAACTATATAAATCATCAATTATGCTTTAAGTAATTTTTAAGCAAAAAAAAATATTGAATGTAGAAACATTATTTTCTAAAGCAAAAACATATTGTTGTACGATTACTGTAGGAATATCTTTTCATTTTATATTTTTTCATTTAATTTTCATAGCTACTTTAATTACATCTATATCAACAAATTCTACATAGTAAATTTTATATTTATACAATTACAGTCCAATCAATCGCTTCCATTGTTTAGCCAACAAAACCTAAAACCATAATCTATCTCAATGATTCGGGCTATGAGATTCTTAAAGAAAGAATTCGTTACGAACGCATTTAATATTATACTTAAATAGATTTGACTCAGATAGTTTCAGGGGTTAGACCATGTTTAACCCTAAGGGGCTCGTAGTTTTTTTTCCCTTTTTTCTGTTTAAAAAAAAAGATGAACCAATCGCGGACCGCCACGTGTCAGTGGGACCCGTGAACAGTACAAGAACTTCTCAAGAGCTGGCTCTTGCAGAAGAATTTTAAGAGCTGAGTTATTAAAAAAAGTGGATCCTACGTCTAAGAACCCTGGCTTAATCATGCTCTTAGAGGGGGGTAAACTTTTGCAGGATAGGTACATTTTTTACGGTTCATGTCAAGGCTCTTACGGACAGTCTTACGGAAACATTACCATTTATATGCTATGTGATGAGCTTTACATATGCCTTGACATGAACCCTAGAAAATGTACCTATCCTGCAATGGTTGTGTGAAGGAGCTGGCTCTGTGTGTCCCCTATTAACCAACCCTACCATCACTAAGCTGTAGGCTAAAAATAAATTAAAATGGTATAATACTATAATGTCACAAAACAATGTTTGACACTAAATAAAATTCCAGAAATGTCATAAATATTTATCAATGGAGGATTGGTCTAGTGGAACAATATTTATTGGGAATGGGAAAGAACTATATTAAATGTTTATTAAGTAAATTAAAATATTTAAGGATAACATTCGACATAAAAAAAACATTCGACATTCCTTATTACTCTATATGTTTCTAAATAAGTGTCACTTAGACACATTTCATACATATTAAGAAAATAAATAAATATACTATTATGCCCTCATTTAATGTATATTTATTTAAATAAAAATAATTTTTAAAAACATCTATTGGCTAGTTAAAAGGATAAAATGAGATTATATGATAAGAATTGTATTGGAAATGTAAAATGACAATTATTTTGAAACAAGAAAAAAATGGTAGAATAACACTTATTAAAAAACAGAGGGAGTATGAACTATGAAACCATATAGTATTGTCACTATAACACTCTTTATAATTGTGTTAAGAATTTTCTTATTGTTCATAATACAATATTCTACTGACATCGAATCTGCTTTTTTCTTGTACTAACCCATTATGATTAAATAAGTTCAAATAGTTGCAACTTTCGGCGATAACCAGGGGAGATGGTTGTTTATTTGATTTGACCTTTTCTAAGTCAGATACTTGTTATTTTCTTATTTTTATCACATTTGTATAATATCTCTGATATTTTATCATTTGATCAGCCATGTATATAGGATGTTGATAAAGAAAACTTACGGACTTAGGATCCGAATGGTAACCACAGATTTGATAATATAAACAGTGCAGAATTAGAGTGCGGTACGGTCTAACTACGGTTCATGCGGTTTGCGGTACAAGTGTGGATTTCATAAAAAAAAAGTATTGCGATTTTGATAAAAAAAGTAATACGGTTTTGATAAAACAAATAATTTTTTAATTGCAAATGTAAAATAAATATATTAATACATCAAATATAGTTAAAATTAAAAATCATTGTATAGTATTCCCTCTGTTTTATATATTTGACATTTTCTTCATTTTCTAAACAAAAACATTATTAATTGTTTATCTAACTAAAATTCAACTAATAATAATATAGAAAATATAATATCATTATTTATCTAACATTAATTACTAATAAATTTTATATAGATAATTTAAAACGTCAAATAATTTGAAACAAAAAAATCTGTAAAATGTCAATTATAAAAAAACAGAAGGAGTATTACTTTTGTAAGATTCTTTTGTTATAAATTTTAAATATTAACATTCATTTAAAGAAAAATATAACTAATATTTTGGATATTGTAGCATGCATACATTTTAAAATAATTTGATATGATACCTACTAATTTTAGTTAAATTTTAAACAAATTGATTTTACATAGTATAACACGAATATATCTGAATCATGAAAATATTGTTTTGAGAAAAACCAAAAAAATATTATTTTCTCCCTTTTCTTACAATACATATAAATGAGGGTAAATTTTTCAAATAAACTTTTTGGAGTTTTTTCACAAAAATAGACCTTAAAATGACAAAATAGATTTTTTTATTTTAAATATTTTAATATTTTTTTTAATTTTAAAATTCACCTCCAAAAATTCATCTCATCTCTAAACTCTAAGTATATATTAGTTGAACCAAAGATATAAATGTACATTTACATTATTTAATGAAGTTTGTTTTGATCATTTTTCTCTTTTAATGTTATTTTGGAGATATTTTTAGTTTTATCTTAGGATATTTTTCTATAAATAATATGATATATATTTGTTGATGTAATAAAGCAGCAGCATTGTCAACATGATATGTATATACATATCATACACGTGTTTTTGTATATATCTCTGCTCGTCCTAAAAGTCAAAAATATGTGGTAGATTATTTTACCATCCATTTTCCTTTTATTATTGTTTAAAAAATCTATTGTGTGTGCGTTTTTTTTAAAACCCGCATGTATTTGAATGCTTGTGCGGATTTCAAGTTTATAGGGATTTTTAGTGAGTTATGGGAATCTGTGTGCGGATTTGCATTAAACTTTTATAAAAACGCGAAATAACCAAATGCTGTGATTGGTGATCATGTTGCGGATTTGTGAAAACCGCCTTGAAAACCGCAAATAATATGTTACATTCATTACCTTAGTAACCTGGTCAGTGAAAAGTATGTTACTACCTACGTTTTCGATTTAGTTGTCGTTGTAGAAAAACTTTCGTTTCAAAATAAGTGTCGTTTTATAATTTCAATGGAAAATTTATTAGTTTTATCTGTTTTTCTATTTTTCTATTGGTTGAAATGTGATTAGGTGTATAGGTAATTGTGTTTTTATCTAGAAAATATGTAAAATTAAATGGTTTCTTGATCTGCGTGTACAAACCTAGAACGACAAGTAAAACGAAACGGAGGGAGTATTATTTATGTGAACTCTTGTCAAAAGATTTATTATTTTGAGTTAGATTTTGTGAGATACTCCCTCCATTTCAAATTAGATGTCATTGTAGAGTAAAATTTTCGTTTCAAAATAAGTGTCGTTTTATGATTTTAATATAAAATTTATTAATTTTATATGCTATTCTATTTTTGATTGGTTGAAATGTGGTTAGATTTATAGTTAATGATATTTTTATTTGGGAAATATGTAAAACTAAATATTTTCTTAATCTGTGTGTAAAATTTTAGAACGATAAGTAAAATGAAACGGAGAGAGTATCTTCTAACTTGTGGATATGTATAATTCGTACGTTTTATAAATAAAACTTAACATTAAATACTAATCACGAAAAAATAAAAGAAAGCAAACCATTGATTGCGAATTGATAGTTAAAAGTTTTTGTATTGTAGATTGAAAGACGTGTTTGATTTTGTACTGCATTCGAAATAATAATGCTGATATTATTATTTAGGTTCTAAAATGACTAGGTTATATGATATTTTTAATAAGTTCTATGCAAGATTTATTTATTATAATAAACTTCTAGGCTAAGACTATAACCAAAAAAGGAAAAAGAACGCAAATTAGACCAACAAAAATGCCAGCTAATTGCACATAGTGAGATTGTCGTTTTGTGCTGACAGTTAGTGCATTTGCTTGGATTCTTTGTCCAATCAATAGAAAACCATGAAGTATAATCTGTTTTTTTTTTTAATAATAATTTGTTCTTTCGTTCCGAGTAAATGTTTTCATTTTTACTTTTAATAATAAACTGCATATAGTTCAAATTTGTGAATAAAAATTGCGAACCACTAACTAAATTATTAAGCAGCAATTTTCGAGTGTTCCTAGCGGTTCTTCTCTTTTGTTTTTAGTAAATTATTTTTATTTTAATAATATGTAATACATGCTAGTTTTAAATTTCAAATGCCTCCAATCATATAAATGTCTACAAAATCCAGTCTTAAAAAAATAAGAATTCATATAATCTATAAAATCATTCACTCAAACTTTCCTTCTAATTTTGTGTCTTTTGTTTTATTTTTAATTATGAAATTTACTCGAACTAAATCGATCAATTTTCAATTCAAATTTAGTTATGAATTTAGTTTAATTTGACTGATTCAAAATTAGTTATTTGTTCGCGAATCCATTATTTTTTTTTGGTGACTTTAACATATATTTGGAATTTTGAGTTTTATATCATTTAAATGAGTATCCAAAGCTGAACCCATTTTTCTAAAAAAAAAACATTTGAACAAAATTCAAATCAGAATTTATAAATACTTAAATATTTAAGTTTGAAAATCGATTAGACTTAAACCAAATTTAAACGAGTATCCGATCACCATTTCTAAACAAATTGACTATATATTAATACTATTAAAATATGATCCTTAATTGTTTTTATTTTATATTTATTCATAATTACATTGTCATGTTACCTTTTAATTTTAGATTATCTTTATTAACTAAAAGTCTCCAGTATATTAACCAATCAGAATCAACGATTTAGTGACCAATCGCGTGTAACATTTATTAGTTTTATACCATAAAACCATTCAGACACTAAATCAATCTTATACTCCCTTCGTTTCATATTAAGTGTCGTTGTAGAGATTTTTTTTGTTACAAAATAAGTGTCGTTTTTAACTTTAGATGCAAAATTTATTAATTTTTGGTTTAATTTATTTTTCTATTGGTTGAAATATGGTTAAGTGTATAGGTAATTGTGTTTCTTATATAAAATATGCAAAATTAATTATCTATTTAATCCGTGTGCATAAAGTAAAAATGACACTTAATATGAAACAGAGGGAATATACCCTAAATTAATAACAATTTCCATGCGATCACTAAAATCCTATATTACAATTACAATTATGTTTAAAGAAAAATTTCCTAACTATAAAAACCCTAAACCCTAAAATATATACAGGATTTAACATAAGGTTAGACAAATAATATTATCTTCATTCAAGACATATCTTGCCTATCTTTCATATTATAAAAATGTTTATATTCCAAAGGTGTCAGTATATACACCTAAAAATGGTCTACAGTTTATAAAATATTTATCAAGTTTTCAGTTTATGAAGTTTAAAATATATGTTTGATTTACATTGTATTAAACTTTTCAAAAGGCTGAATATAAATATCGTTTTTATTTCAGTTATATTCCCAATATTTCCTAAACCAATCCCGTTTTTTAGCATTCATAATCTGTTGTATATTTCAAAAATAATTCTTTTTCTTAATTCACTAGATATTGAAAATATATGATTTTTAAAACTTGGTCACCGATTAATATCATTTAATATATACCGGAAAGCACAATATATGGCATGTTTATTATTCTTCACACTATTGATTAATTCTTGAATTATTAACTTTGGCAATAATCATTATCATTTAAAGAAATCTTGGAAAATAGAAATAATATATATATATATATATATATATATATATATATATATATATCAATTTTTTTGATGATTTAAAAATAATTATAAGTTTGGTAAAATAGTAAATGAGTTTTAATATTAAATAAAATCATATACTAACACATTTATAAGTTTTTTCTTAAAGAAAATAACCCATCGTTAAAAAATAAAGTACAAGAAAATAACCCATCGTTAAAAAAATAAAGTATGATGTCAAATAATAAGATAAAAGATTTTGATTCGCGCTTTGGAAGTATGGATTTGTCTATTTTTAAATATTTATTTTTGCACATATAAATTTGTACTTAAAATTTATATCATGTGTTTTGTGAATATATGTAATAGTTTTGTATAAGCTCTGGCTGACCAACATCTATACTTAATTTATTTTGAAAATAGAATTTTTAACTAATTAATAATTCTGAATATAATTTTTAATATATTATCAATGACTTATTATGAAAAAAGAAGCGATCTTTCATAGATTTTGCAAAGTTAAATATAACTAGTATCTAACATTGTGCCATTTTAATGATGAGTCTCGGTGACCATCATTTGGAATATTATAATTTTAAGGCTTTAAGAAACTATATATGTTTAAATTAATTTATATTATACTTTGAATAATTTTTTTATTTACTATATTTATAAATTATATTAAATATGTACAATAATTTAGACTATTTTTTATTCAATTTTACTATTCAAACAAGTTTCAAACCACTAAATTTATCTGATCCATATGTGTACTATTAAATCCTATAGATTCACAATATTTGATCTATTTTGCACATTTGAAACTTTATTGTATACATAACATTATTATACGAAAATGAATATAATCTTATTTTTGGAAGCTCCAAAAACTAACACTTCAACCTTCATATGTTATTTGTTATTGTTTAAACATGATTATATATATATATAACTTTTTTAAAAAATATTTTCCACGTACATTTAGTTTATGGTAAATTTTAAAAGAAAATATTTACATTTATTTTGTTTGACCAAATCCTTACACCTTAAATTTTAGGATTTCAAACCTTCGATGTTAAAAGGTATAAGTGTTACCAAATTTAATTCTTTGAATATTAGAAGTGTAAGACTAATAACAAAACTGAATCTTATTTTGGATTTCAAATTCATTATGATTGATATGTTTAGAGAATGATGTGTAAGGGATAATTTTGATAGAAGTAATTCGTGCTCATCTCTACGAAATGATATGAAGAATGAGACAATTTGTCGTACTACTTTTCTTGGCTATGGTTGTTGGTAAACCAGGTTTTTTCTTTTATCTACTGTTCTGTGAGTATGAGCTAATACATTTCATTAGCTTTCTTGATAGCAACATGAGAGATGAATCATATGGTTCATGCTACCGTTAATGGTTCTTGCTAATAAAGATGTTGTCTGGGTACCGTAGTGTGTCACCATGAAAGCTTGTTAGATTTTATAGTTGCATCACTTAATTGAGATTACTTACATATCTTTTAGTGAGGAGAGAACAAACCATCCCCAGTTTATATTATTATGGATGCATGGCCTATTTTGAAATGTGTCCTTATAGACACGTGGCTTTATGAACATATAGAATTGTAGTTGATTATAATCATCTGATATAGAAGTCGCATGACCGGATCAGATGTTAGACTTATCGATATTCCTCATGAACATGATATCGTCTTTCTTATAAGGAGAAGATTGTGTCATGAGCCAACAAATAGACTTATTATGAGTAGAAATTTAGGCTTGGCTGTTAGTGGTCACGAAAATTAGCATATTATGAGCATGTAATAAATATGATCTTTTGGGTTGTATTCTTATCTTAGCGGCTATCGAATGAATTTTTGAATTGGAAAAATTTGACTTTCTTTAAAACTATAAGCTTTATATTTGTAGTAGAAATCATATACATTTTTAAGATTAGAAAATAATGAATATATCTTTTGATAATAAAATATTTCTTTTTCTTTCAAGCTCACATAAGATATTATAGAATATTTTATTTTTGTTTGGACCTGGGAAGATTCATTCTTATCTAAATTATCCATATTAAAAACTATTTTCTATTTGACAAAAATTTAACTTTACATTTTAATAATTTATATTCGCATTTTCAAAATATTATATTTTAACAATCATACCCAATCAAAATTTTCCAAAATTGTAAACTATAACATGGAAAACTTATATGAAGTATTTATGGTATAAAATCTAAATATATATGCGTTTAAAATTATAGCATGGAACTCTGCGTGGAGACAAATATCTTATTGATGTTAATATTTTGATAATATTCAATTTATGCTTGTCTAATTTATGGTTGTGATTTTATAAAAAATATTAAAATAATATCTAATTATAATTTATAAAAATTTAAATATAGCAGGGATTTGGTATTGATTTCAAATGCTTAGTTATTTCGTTATTTGGATAAATACTAATGGTTGTAGTCTAATACTCACAGCTCAGCTTTTCTTTTTGTCAAACATTATTACAGCTCAAAGATTACAAACATTTGGATGTCAAAAAGAAATGAACAGTCATAAAACTTTAAAATTAACAAACAAAATGGATAAAACAATATCCAGACAGACTATTTCCACAGTACATGAAACTAAAAAAATACATTTGTTGGTTGCAATAATATTGCCACCACCAATATATAAATAATACTTTATTATTCTATTTAATAGATCCTCAACCTGAAAGCATATATAAATACATTACATACATATCCTCCTCCCATCATCTAACCATTCGTCTGTCAGAACAACCATTAGCTTTGTCTCCAAGACTCGATTCGATCTTCTTCGTCAAAAAAGTAGCAAACCCACATCGAAAGTCTCGAACTTTCGTGTTAAATCCACATCGAAAACAGTTTTTGATTCTTCGATTTCATTTTCCCCTTTAGGGTTTATTGAATGGGTTCTGGGTTCTCTCTCTTCAACAATGGTTCATCGTCTCCTGATAGAGATCTGTTAACGCCTAGTCTCGGTGATTTGCCTGAAAGTTGCGTGGCTTTGATCATCGAGAAGCTGGATCCGGTCGAGATCTGCAGATTCTCGAAGCTAAACAGGGCTTTTCGCAGCGCTTCCTGGGCTGATTTCGTCTGGGAATCGAAGCTTCCTCAAGATTACAGATCGATTCTCGAGAAAATCCTCGGTGGTTTCCCGGAAAAAGTGCGGAAAAGAGACATCTATAACTTTCTATCTCGCGTTAATTCCTTCGACGATGGCACAAAGGTTCGTCCTTTCTCACAGCTTCAAGAGGATTAAGGAAGAAAGTTCATGTCTTGATTCGATTCTTTGATGTTTTTTTATTGCAGAAAGCTTGGGTTGATAAACGAACCAGTGATCTCTGTTTAAGCATATCGGTTAAGGGTTTGTCGATAACCGGGATTGATGACCGGAGATACTGGAATCACATTCCATCTGATGAATCTCGGTGAGCCTTCTTCACTTTTACATCTTGTCTTAATCGATCTAGTTTGGTTCTTGTCTTAATGAATTGTTTTGTTGATTCCATGGTAGGTTTCCTTCAGTAGCATATCTTCAGCAAGTGTGGTGGTTTCAAGTAGATGGAGAAATCGAGTTCCCGTTCCCAGCAGGAACCTACAGCGTCTTCTTCAGGCTTCATCTAGGCAAACCGGGGAAGCGGTTTGGTTGGAAGGTTTGCAACACTGAACAGATTCATGGTTGGGATATTAAACCGGTTCAGTTTCAGATTTGGACCGAGGATGGTCAGCACTCTTCATCTCAATGCAAGTTAACCGGGACAGGAACGTGGAGTCATTACCATGCTGGAGACTTTGTGGTTGGGAAAGGGAAAAGCTCGTCTACGAAGCTTAAGTTCTCCATGACTCAGATTGATTGTACACATACCAAAGGTGGGTTATGTGTGGATTCTGTAATTGTGTATCCGAGCTCGTGTAAGGACCGGTTGATGAGGCGGTTTTAAATGTCTTAAAACCGAAGTGTGGTTATGTTTAGAGGTTGTAAAAGCTATACTTTTTATTAGCTTATTAACCTGTTTTTGGAATATTTGGGTGGTAATGGAAAACAAAAACTCAATTTGAAAGAGAAAAGATGAGAAGTGTGTTTCATAATTTTATGTTCAATGTGAACCGAGTTTGAAGTTGAAGAGTTTTTGTTTCATAATTTTATGTTCAATGTGAACCGAGTTTGAAGTTGAAGAGTTTTTGTTTCATAATTTTATGTTCAATGTGAACCGAGTTTGAAGTTGAAGAGTTCTTCTATTAACATTCTCAATGGAACTAGCTTTCTGTGGGAAGTGAAACGCAGCGTGTCATGCAAACCGGAGTTAATAAACTGACCCGGTTCGGAGAAAATTGATTATTAACTGTATTAGCCAATGAATCACAAGCTCCCACATAATCAGACTTTATGATGGTTCAGATATATATACGATACCATTGTCTATACCCCTCTTACACTGAACAAGAACTATGATACGTTTTAGGCGATAAAACAAGGCTTGAGGCACTATTTCTCCAAGAGAACTGTTATATAGCATCAAATCTTTACTAAGCTATAATTTAATATCAAATCTCTATGATTTGAAAGTTATAAACTTATTTCTCTACGAATTAACAATTTCAAATTTATTTTTCTCTGAACCCATACTTCAAAACTTAATTACCCATAGAACATAATTTTAATTGGTTTATTATTAACCAAATAAATTAAAATGATTAAACCAACCCAAAATTTATTTATAACAATTTTTACTAAAAATATTATTTCTCCTCTCGTTGAAATTTTAAAATATAGAGTTTTTTGAACTTCAAGGAAGTTTTAAGTTTATATTTTTGTGTTTTCTGAAATTTTAAAGAAAAAAATTACATTAAGATTTAATTTTTATAAATTTTAATAAAATAACAGTGAATAAATAAGCTTGTTAAATTTGTGTCTTTTTGAAATTTAAAAGAAAAAAAAATCAAATTTTGATAAAAATATATGTCAAAAAATATTTTTTTTTTGAATTTTGACGAGAATAAAATATTTTTTTTCAATAAATATATATAATTTTATAACTTTTATGTCAAAAAATGATTTACGTCAAAATTCAAAAACATAGATTTTTGACATATATTTTTATCAAAATTTAATTTTTTTCTTTCAATTTTCAAAAAACACAAAAATTTAATAAAATTATTTTTTCATTGTAATTTTATTAAATTTTGTAAACATATCTTGATGTAATTGTTTTTAAAAAATAAAAAATATAAAAAATATAAAAAAGTTTAGGAAAACTTTTTTGAATTAAAAAAAATCATATTTTGAAATTCAAACAAGAAGAGGAACAACATTCTTTAATAAAAATGATTAAAATAAATTTTGGGTTAATTTATCCGGTTTAAACTATTTGGTTAATAATAAAAAAGTTAAAACTATGGTCTATGGATAATTAAGTTTCGAACAATCGGTTTGGGGAAAATACATTCGAAATTGTTAATTCGTGGATAAATAAGTTTATAACATTCATATCATTGAGATTTGACACTAAATCATAGTTTAGTGAAAATCTGATATTATATAATAATTCTTGTGAAAAAATAGCTCCTCGACCCATAAAACAACAACCAAACTTATCAGTCAATCTTCAATCAAAATCAACACTGACCTCTTCTTGTGTCTTTTTTTTCTTCAAAGAATGCTAAATTTATTTATCTCAAAAGACTTCTTCTTGTGTCACTTTCTATAGCCGTATTTATAAAAAATATCTTTCCCACAATTCGATCTAAAAGACTACAACATCTCCGGAGAATCAGTAAAACTACTGATGTTGAAATAAGTAACTAAAATGAAATGTCCGTTACAAACATGAGGCTCTATGTAATATCCGTTACAAACATGAGGCTCTATGTAATATCCGTTACAAACACAGCAACACATCGTAAATCTCTTCACGAAGAACTTAAATAGAGATGAGACTATCGGCAACAGAGTCAGTGGTCCGTTATAAATTAGGTCCACAACGGACTGCACAATTAATTTCAGGATTGTAGACTTATTTCATGCCGTAAATTTGTTTTTTGAATCGCATAATTAATTGGATTACCCTACAATGATTTATAGATGTCGCAGAATTTTTAACAGGTTGTAGATTTGTTTGGTGGACTTTATTCACAGCAAGTCATAGAATTAAGTTGCAGATTTCTAACAGGATGGTGGATTCGTAATGTGTTAGTAAATCAATGTTGTGGCCGTGACTTAGAAGATCTCTAACCAATCTAAAATATAATTTAAAGTAAAAAATTCTAAGTCTGCTACATATTCTATTTATTTCATAATAAACTATAAAATGAGTCTACTTGTTTTTATTCAATACTCTATTTTTGATTCAAAAATAAAATACAGTTGTAATAAAATTAACACCATTATAGAGTTACTTCCATTTTGGCTATTTTAAACCCAATGTTCGCTATTATAGTTTAGTTTTTACACTAAAACACACACATTTTAGCGCAAATCTACATACCACACCAAATTTAGTAATGTACTATTCATATAATAGATATTATTTATTTATTATACAAATAAAATCTCAAATTAAATAAATATCAAATAATAAGATAAAAATTATATTAAATAATATATTTGAATTTATATTCCATTTACTATATATTTTATAGCAAGATAAACTGTCGATAAATCTTTGTTTTGGAAAAAAATCTATCAATACTTTTTACTATTCATAATATCTAATGAAACATTAAAATAAAAATCATGAAGATATAGATAAGGGGGTGTTATTGGTTGCATATGTTGAAATCAATTCCATTAGATTTTAAATAGATCAGATTTTTTTAAATTTGATTCATTTTAAAATTGAAGATATATGATTTATCTAAATATTTTAACTCCATATCAATGTATTTATAAAGTCAATATGATATCATTTGATATCTATTACAGAATTGAACTTTACTTTTATTAAGGATTATAATTTGAAATATGATTTTAAAGCACCAAAACTATATAAAAATACGTAGATAACTAGTTGGATTGAAATCATTGAATTTTGGCTCTTGTATTTCCTTTTACAGCATGTATGATATTCTCTCTAATCTTTGTTAAGAAAAACTCTTGCATGCTTGTGAGATATGGACTCATTTTGGCTCTTGTATTTCGGTGAACGAGGGATACCCGTAAAGCCCCAAAATTTCTAGCTAGAGTTATCATCATCAACCCAGAAAGAAACTATAGAAATTTTCAAAGCTGAACTCTTAGGGCCCTATTCTTCATTTGGTTCGGTAGACATTTCCTCGACTAGTGACATTTTTTTTCAATAATAATAAAAATGTATAAAATCTGACGTAAAAGGTTAGATTTTGATTGATGTATTTTACACATAAAATTGAATCCGAAGTCATTTAAACTCTTTCAAATCAAATGAATTATAAGAATCTATCAAATATGAATAACACAAGATTTCAAATGTTCTATTTAAATCTGTAATTGAATAACAAGGGATTTTAAACTCTTTTAATGAAGAAATTGTAAATACAATAGCCAATAACACTAGATTTAAAAATCTTTTAATAGAAGTATTTTAATTACAGTAACCAATAACAGTAGATTTTAATCAAATAATTGAAATCAATAATTGAATAACACTAGATTATAAAGCCTAGAGAATTAACTTTAAATCAACTATCTAATAAACCCCCTAAGTATTATGTAATTTGTTTGTAGACTTTATTTTTTGAATAACTAAAAGGTTTTGGAAATAATTATTTAAAGTACAAATATTCACAAGAGATAAAAAAGATAAATTTATAATAATAAATCTCATTCTAATAGATATTTTGCAATTGTAATAAGTGTTACAAGATTTTGAACGCACTTAAAATCCAAAACTGATTTAAAACTAACATATTTTTTGTTTCCAATCTAACTAATGAAATTTCATGTTTTATCATTTGTTTTTCTTTTCAAAGTATGGTTTGTTCGAACATATTTAAATATAATATTTGTGATTTAATAATATAGATATTCTATATCGAAAACAACTTGTTTTCACTACTGAAATATAGTAACGATATTTGTTAATTTTAAACAGAAAATGAGTTTCTCTATATTTGTATCATATATCTGACCATCAATGTACACTTTTTTATCCATATTATTTTTAATCCATTTTTCAAAGCGTGGGTACTTTTAATGACTATTTTGGTAAAATTTGCATGAATTTATAACTTTTTATTAAAAACAAATAATTTAAAAATTAATATATTGTAATGTTTGAGTTTCAAGAAGTGTTTTCGTATTTAACCCAAACCCATGGTCAAACCAGTAAATTCGTCATCCTATATATAATCTGGTTTAGATTTAATAAAAAAATGTTAATGTAAAATCCATTACCCGTTAAAAATCCAAAATTCATTGTTAACCAGTTGAAAGTAGTCTTTATAAAAGTGATTTGAATCTAAGAAAAATTTAAAAAGAAACAAACACGTATAGCCGCAAATAAATGAATTTGATTTTTCTTAGAAATGATATATCACATGGTCGAATTTGATATGATCTCCATGAATTGTAGTCATATTGATGCAGTACATTATTATATTGTAATTTCGAGTAATTATGTTTAAAAGAATAAATACACGTGGCTAAAGCTGGTCTCCTACTAATTTGAGTATAATAAAAGTTCCATTTGTGTATAATGGTTTTCAAAAGATATAGTTCTTAAAGAATTATATATATATATAAAGTATGACTAGTAAAATTTTGATTTTAGGTTCTATATTTAAGTTTAAATTTCATTTGTGTATGATGAAAATATTTTTCTCAAAAGATACTTATGAGTTTTCAAATTTGAACATTTAATTAATGAATAATCTTAATTTCTATGACCCAAACTCATGATTTGTTTCGCCTGCTTTTGTAGTTGTAACCTACAAAAACTAAAATGCCATTAATGAGAATTAAAATTATTTTGGAATAATAGTGATATTAGGTAAACTAGATTTTTTTATTAAAAAAAACAAGACTGATCATATTTTAATAGTATAAAAGTTAATAAATTTCTTAATATAACAAATCAATCTGTAATTAATGGTAGGGTAATAATATATGAAATGCATGTGATTTTATTTGCATAGTACGCTATCCAATCATGTATTTATTAAACTTTATAGTTATATTTCTTAAAATAGCATCATTTTGATTTAATTTATGATCCCGACATAAATTTCATAAAGTTTTAAGTTATTGAATTCTTAAAACAGCAAAAAAAAATAGAGTGAAGATAAAGCCACTTATTTTATTTGTAAGATGAGTTTATTCAACTATATCTCCGATAAATATGAGAGAGATTCCTAACAAATATCACAATTTATGAACCTATAAAGTAGAGTTATTAAAACGCGAGCTGAAACGGCGGTGCTTTATGTTTTCGTTACGTCCAAAGACATTCTTGTCGTTAATTAACGACAGATTAAAACATATAAAGGTTACAACTGTAATTTCGACATACATCGTCAACAAGATCGAACCAAACCCCACACGACCTAACAACAACCTATCACAGATTCAAAACCAGACACAACTGATCGAACTTTTACAGACAGAGACACCATGGAATCCTTCGACATGAGTTCCATGGCCGCCTCGATCGGCGTCTCCGTCGCCGTTCTCCGTTTCCTCCTCTGCTTCGTCGCAACGATCCCAGTCTCCTTCGCGTGGCGACTCGTCCCGAGTCGACTCGGTAAACACATCTACTCAGCTGCTTCTGGAGCTTTGCTCTCTTACCTCTCCTTTGGCTTCTCCTCAAATCTCCACTTCCTCGTTCCCATGACCATTGGTTACGCTTCAATGGCGATCTATAGACCATTGTGTGGATTCATCACTTTCTTCCTCGGTTTCGCTTACCTCATCGGCTGGTAAGTTCTACAAAGTTTACTCTCTTTGGAATCAAGATTTTGAAATGAGTTCTTGATTTTTATTTTTTTTGTTGTAGTCATGTGTTTTATATGAGTGGTGATGCTTGGAAAGAAGGAGGCATTGACTCTACTGGTAAACTCTTTTTAGATTTGTGATTGTGATTGTTTCTTTTGGCTGATGAGTGAGTTTGAGTTTGGTTTGTGTGTTTAGGAGCTTTGATGGTGTTGACGTTGAAGGTGATATCGTGTTCGATAAACTACAACGATGGGATGTTGAAGGAAGAAAGTCTACGTGAGGCTCAGAGGAAGAACCGTTTGGTTCGGATGCCTTCTCTCATTGAGTACTTTGGTTACTGCCTTTGCTGCGGAAGCCACTTCGCTGGCCCTGTCTTCGAAATGAAAGACTATGTTGACTGGACCGAAGAGAAAGGAGTAAGCTTTTGATTCTTGATTTATCTTGATTCTTGATTTACCGATTCTTGATTCTTGATTTATCTTTCTTGATTCTTGATTTACCGATTCTTGATTCATGATTTATTGGTTCTTGATTTTTCATTTTTCATTTTTCATTCTTGATTGATGGATTCTTGATTTATCGGTTTTTGATTCTTGATTTATGATTCTTGATTTTATCGGTTCTTGATTCTTGATTTGTGGATTGTCCTTTGATTCTTGATTTTATCGGTTCTTGATTCTTCATTTATCATTCTTGATATATGGATTCTTGATTTATGGGTTCTTGATTCTTGATTTTTGGATTCTTGGTTCTCGATTTATCATTCTTTATTCTTTATTTATCATACTTGACTTTTGATTCATCGGTTCTTGATTCTTGATTTGTGGATTCTTGTTTGTTTGTTTGTTTGTTATGTGGTGGGTTTCAGATTTGGGCTGTGTCTGGAAAAGGGAAGCGACCATCGCCTTATGGAGCAACGGTTCGAGCAATACTTCAAGCTGGGATCTGTATGGCTCTGTATCTCTACTTAGTCCCTCAGTTTCCGCTAACCCGGTTCACCGAGCCAGTGTACCATGAATGGGGGTTCTGGAGAAGATTCGGTTACCAGTACATGGCCGGTTTCACAGCTCGTTGGAAGTACTACTTCATATGGTCGATCTCAGAGGCTTCCATCATCATCTCCGGTTTGGGTTTCAGTGGTTGGACCGACGAAAACACTCAAACAAAGGCCAAATGGGACCGTGCAAAGAATGTTGATATCTTAGGTGTTGAGCTCGCCAAGAGTGCTGTTCAGATTCCTCTTGTGTGGAACATACAAGTCAGCACCTGGCTTCGTCATTGTGAGTACTAATGCATATGAGGACATTGTCATATCTTTATAAGCGTTTTAACCATGTTTCTTGTGGTTAAACGCAGATGTGTATGAGAGAATTGTGAAGCCTGGGAAGAAAGCTGGTTTCTTCCAGTTGCTAGCTACTCAAACCGTCAGTGCCGTGTGGCATGTGAGTGCTCCTTCTTCCATAATGATCCAGTCTTTTTTGTTGGTTAAGTAATCAAAATCTATACTTGTTGCTCTTTGCAGGGACTGTATCCTGGATACATTATATTCTTTGTTCAATCAGCATTGATGATCGATGGTTCTAAAGGTAACCATGCTTCTCACCTTTCATCATCTTTCATTCACGTTTTGTCATCTTTATCTTAAAACATGTTTTCTTTTCCTTTGAGCAGCTATCTACCGTTGGCAACAAGCAATGCCTCCGAAGATGGCAATGCTGAGAAGTGTTATGGTTTTCATCAACTTCCTCTACACAGTTTTGGTTCTCAATTACTCATCCGTTGGTTTCATGGTATAAACTCTTCCTTTTATATTGTTTACGGTTCTATTTTATCTCAAAATCACTCATTTGTTTTTGTTGTTGTTGTGTGGTGATGTTCAGGTATTGAGCTTGCACGAAACACTCGTGGCCTACAAGAGTGTATATTTCATAGGAACAGTAGTGCCTATTGTCGTGATTCTACTCAGCTACTTAGTTCCTGTCAAGCCTGTGAGACCAAAGACCAGGAAAGAAGAATGAAGCTGTTTATGGCTAATTGCTAAATCACTCTGTTTTTTTTGTTGTTGGACAGTTTATGTCTACACAAAAATTAGATTTTGAGTTTATTCTTCTTTGATTTTGGCCAAATCTCATAAATTTCACCTAAACTTTAAAAAAGAGCCCTATTTTCGATATTTTTTCTTAGATTTAACCAAATTGTGCCTAACTGGAACGTAAGATTATTTAAAAACTAGATTAGGATCTTTGTGATACATGGATAAAGAAATAAAACATTTAGATTTTAAATTAATCATCTGCATAATCATAATAGATGCAATTATAATTTTTATTAAATAATATTTTGTAAATTGAAAGAATTATGCGTTTAGATTTAAATTGAAAATCTGCACAATCATAATAGATGCAATTATAATTTCTATTAAATAAAATTTTGTAAATATGAAGAGTTATGCGTTTAGATTTTAAATTAATAATTGCATAATCATAATAGATGCAACTATAATTTTTATTAAATAAAAATTTGTAAATAGAAAGAGTTATGCGTTTAGATTTTTAATTAATAATCTGCATAATAATAATAGATGCAATTATAATTTTTATCAAATAAAACTATGTAAATAGAAATAATTATATGTTTTGAAAAGACGGATCAAAATCATACTATTAAAACAAAAGCATAAGAAACCTAACTTTCATCTACCATGTGATATTACCAAATATAAATCTTTATATTAACTATGCACCATAATATGTTATTTAGCAATTTAATTATTTAACTAGATATTTTTCAAATAAAATAACTAAAATATATTATTATACATTTTTCTGAAATTGTAGTCTAATAAAATTAAATTATATCTTAAAATTTGAAATATACAGTTTTGTAACAATTAATAAAATATATAAATAACTAAATAATTTGTAGTTGAAAAAATAAAAAAATAATGTAATAATTATTATAATAATTTATAATTATTTTACCTTAATATTAATTTAATTTAGAATTATAGTCAATATAAAATATTTAATATAATAATTTAATATATTATTGAATATTAGATTAAATACATATATTTAAATAATTTAATCTTTTAATTATTTTGTAAACTATAAAAGTAAACTAATATATACACAGAAAATAACAAAAATTCCTAGATAATACAATATGCTTTATTATAAAAGTAAATACTAAATGAATGATAATTAATTACTATTTATATATTTTTAAATTAGGTATTAAAAATTAGATAAATCATAAATATATATTTACTTGACAAAAATAAAATATTAAAAACTGATTTATATTTATATTATTTTATAATATAGTGAAATGGATTACAATTGATATTTTCACAATTATATTTTTTTTACGGATTTTGTCAATCACGCAATATATTAATCAAATAGAGACAATTTTGAAAAACACATTAACTCATTTATATTAAAAATTTGGAAAATCATAATTTCACTAATTCTTGATATCTTATAGAGAAATTGTTAGAAAAACACATCTTAAGTACTAATTTTCAAAAATATCACCAATTAAAAAATATACTAACATTTGGGTTTATACTTTAGTGATTACTTTTAGGGTTTAGTATTAAAGGATTGGGTTGAGTTTATAAATGTTCTATAAATATTTAAAAAATTAGCTTAGTGTTATTTTATCACAATTTTAGGGTATTTGTGAAAATGGAAATTTTCATATTTAACACACTATTGGTATCATTATTCATTTTTACCTTCACTAAAGAGATTTTTTCACAAATTCCTTCTTTTTAAGAGGTAAAAAACTCTTAGATTAATTAAAATCTTAAATTTCACATTCCAAATTTCAAGGGAAATTGTAAAAAATATCATTTTCCTTGTATCACTTTTCATTTTTACCTTAATCATTTTACCCTTACATTTTAAAAGGAAAAAATGTTATTTCGTAAAACAAAATATTGTAAATCAACAAAATACATATTAAACTTAATTACTTTATTAAAAGTAAAATTTTAAAATTGTGATATTCTTTTATAGTATGAGTTAGTTAATAGAATACTATAAATATTTTGTTTAACATTTTTTTATTAAAAATACTCTTCAAAAATCTAAAATCTAAATATATTAACATTTCAAAATATTGCTTTTGCTTTATTTCAAAAATTCCAGACTAGAATCTAAACTTGTAAACATGTAATAAAACTAAAAGTGATATTTATCATAAATTATTTTATCTATATCTTAATATCTTAATTAAGAAAATATTTACAGAATAGTGACTAGAAAGTATATATAAATAAATTTAAATAAAATTATATAGAACTTAAACACACATAAAATAAAGATGCTATTATAATTTTTTTTTTAATTTGTAAACAAAAATAATTTCTCGCTTTGAAACGGTGGCTCAAAATCTAGTTATTTTTAAACTAGATTAGGATCTTTGTAATTAGTGGATAAAACTTTATTCAGATTTTAAATTAATGATTTGCATTACAACTTTTTGTAATTGATTTTAGATTAAATTTGTATTATCTAAAAGTAATGTTTCGTCAATAATAATTAAAGTTGAATTTAAATACTAGAAATATTATGGTTTGAAGATTGTGAAACTTTTACAGTTTAAACAAAAACAGAAAGATTTTGTCTTTTTGTCTGATGCTTTACTAAAGCATATATAGAAAAGGATTGATGTATACATTTACTGGGAAATAAAAATATTATCATCTTGATTTACAAACATTATATTAGAAAATCCGAATCCCATAAAAGTGATTAGAGTTATTAACAGGAAGATTAATAATGGCTAAAAAGTGACAAATCTTTGTTTAGGTGAATAAAACATTTCCCGAAAGAGAAACGTTATGATTAAAAGATATTAAAACATGTTGAGTCGACCGTACATTAAAATATAAAGTCACATCATATATATATATGGTCGGGAACTTACTCCATGCATTATTATGTAGTACAAAGCGAGTCGCATTACCAAAATTATTGTAACAAACACTATGTTAAATTTTATAAAAATAATAGATGCTATGAACAAGTTTCTAACATCTACCTTAGCTAGTGTCCGATTCCAACCTAACAAGGTTAAAACTTAAAAGTCTAGCCAAGTGCTCGATGTTCAGCTTGGGTTTGTTTCTTGATTAACCCAAAATTGACTAGCAGGCAACTCGAAAATAAACAAACAAGAATATAAGCTAGAATTTCTCTCGAATTGAAGAGAAAAAATATTTTTAACTGAATTTATTTTCTTTTCTTTACATAGCAAATTTAAAAATAAAACAAACAAAACAATAATTTATCTTTCTAAAAATAATTTATTTACAGAAAATGATTAGAAGTAAATATTGTTCGTTCGACTTGGTAAATAACTATTTTAGTTTTTGCTCGATTGGGATTTGATTCTGTTTTATTAAAGTTAATGTTCTAACTATAAAATTTGGAATGGAAGATTTTTTTCTTTTCAATTTAGATAAGAATCCTATTGATGAGCCGATAAAATAACAAATTTAATAGTGTAACTATGATCTGTTCATTTATATTTTAGACTAAAATTTGTATAGAATTATTCAAAGTTATATTCTGTGAATTTTAATTTTATAATTATTAAAACCCTTATAACTAATCATTTATTACCTCAAACTAAATCAAATTAATAAATAAACATTAATCTGTTAAAAATATCTTCTAATACTAAAAGTTGCATATCCTCAAATTCTAGCTATGCCACATCATCATGAAAATTCAAACCAATCAAAATGTAGTTATATGCCATGTCATTTAAGCAAAAAAAATCTTACTTAATTATAGCTTATTTCATCTATCTTTTCGGTTTCTCTCCAACTTCTTATTTTCCAAGTTCTTATTCCATTAACTTCACCCATTATTGCTTTTTTCAAAACAGAAATCATAGATCTTTTTTCGACCTCCCCCTTTTTAACTCTACAAAACGGATGCAAAGGGAAATATTTTCTGTTAAACTACGCATACCAATTGGATTACAACTAATGCTCGGCTTCAATCGACAGAGATGAGACTTCTGCAAAAATGTCTTTTTATGCAGGTTATTTTGACATTTTTATTGTTAATATCATCTTTATTGCCACTGGAGTTATCTCTCTTTTGTCTTCCCATGATGTAAATAGGAACAACCCATTACCACTCTTCAGACTATCTTCTCTATCTCACATGTTTCATTTTGCATGGCTAGGTTGTGGAGACTTTCCTCTCTAGTTTTGTGGTTTTAAATCATTTTAATCATTAGCTCACACCTTTTGATCTACCCAAGAAAAAGAAGAATGTTGTCATTAAGATATCAGGTTCATGTCAAATACTCAACATAGTCACAACCAGAGAAATCTGATTCCTTGCCTGGTATGTTGACGAATTTTGTCTGCCGTTTTTTTGTTTCTATTCAACGGTGCATCTACGCTAATATGTCATAATTCTTTTCCATGTAACTAATGATTGCTGTGAAGGTTCATTTGGTTGACTGAAGAAAAAGAAGAAGACGCAGTTGAGTCCCTCTCTTTTTTTTATGGGTAGAATCAAGCTCATTGGTTGAAGAAAACGTTGATGTTGCAGAAGAATGGGATTAAGCTCCATTCCAAGATTAAGTTGGCGACCATGGTTAGGGTTTTTAAATGAGAAGGGAAGGCCCATGAGGAAGTGGAAGCGAATTTTCTCAAGTTATTGGAGGTGAATGGTAGGGCTAGTGTTCCAGTGTGGTGAAGCCAAAAGTTATTCAAAGGGTTTTAAGTTACATGGAAAGGTAGGAGATGTCCTCGAACCGATAGAGAAGAAGATGTTTAAGATTAAGATGAAGAAAGACTCTCATTCCAGTTATTCGAAGACTTTGAAGCCCATTGTGGGTTCAGAGGTGATCTTTATGGTAACTTGAAAATTTGGTCTGTTTTACATGTTTTTTTCCTTTGAAACTTTAATAAGGTTCTAACCTCTCTGCACGTGACATATTTTGCATCCAAAATTTCAGATGTTGTCCAGCTTATTAATGGTCAGTTTGTCTTCAACCGCTCGTCCTTCTCGGAGTAGGAGTAGCAACCACTCAGAGTGTTGCTTCACCTTCAACCTAAAGAGTGAGCATTTTCGAGTTGATAGTAATACAAACCTTCACATGTATAACAAAATGATTTCATCCTACTTTCAGTGAACATATGCAGGGGGGCCTGCTATGAACGTATTGTGGGATTAAGCTACGAACAAACTCTATAGAAAATTCAGTAATGCATGCTTCTGAAATCGGTAAGAGGTTCTTCCCTCTACACTTTTTTATCTCCTAGGGACAACTATTTTGGTAATTAAGGCTTTTTACAGTCAAGGTGGTACTAATTTCGAAGAGATGGAAGAGTTTCAAAGCCAGTCAAAAAGTAACTTTGTCTATATATTTGTTCATAGAAAATCTTGAACCAGGTTTGCATGTAGTGAACATTAGTATACAAAGAGTGAAAATGATGAATTTGTCGATGTATGCAAAATCTTACATGTAATATATTTGTTTAATTGATCGTTTATTAAATAATCTTATTCCTCTCTATTCTGTTTATTAAATAATCTTATTCCTCTCTATTCTGTTTATAATAGTTTTCTTAATTAACAATGTCTAGCATTTAATCTCAAATTATTTAATTTCATATAATTTAGACTTTTTTAAAAATAATATTAAAAACACCAATACAATGGAGTATGTTTTTATTACAAAATTATATTTCATTGCTACAATAATTCGTATATGTGATGTTATTAGTTGAGTTTACTGCTAACATACCAATTATGACTGATACTTTATCGCTTTTGGTAAAAAAAATTTTGAGTTCGTAGTGCAACTTTTTTCATTTATGTTCGAAACCTAAAACTAATCTATATTACATAATATATTATATAATATTTTATATATCAGTAAGATAGTATCTTAAATTCATTTTCTTGACATCTAATCTATTAAAACAGGAGTACAAATAGGCAATACCCCTTAGTTTTCCACAAAAATTACAATTCTCTGCCACTGATATTATCTTTACATCCAAACACAATTAAATCACCCCTTACATGGACATATGCTCATAATAAGCCCATTACTATTTTGTTTGACCCAATAATTATATTTTGTATATTTGTAACCATAAAATGAATTTTATTATTTCTTTTCACCATAATCTATATCGATGCATCAAAGTCATCTTTAAATTATTAAACCGAGAAATTGAATTAAATGTCAAAAACATATATCTTATATTCTAAGATAAGTCATTTTACATATATTCTAAAACATATATCTAAAGTACAATTAGTACCTAAACACAGTCGTTTAATAACTTAACAACTTTGCACAATTTTTTTTACAAAACCAAGTGCACCTAAACTCACGTGATTTGTTATTGAATATGCCTCAGTTTAAAATTATTCTGCAGAAATCAAAACAAATTTGATTTAATACCAAATATGACACGGTGTACATGATCAAAACCAATAATTTAAAGTTTGGTTCACCGCATAAAAAAAAATCAATTTGTGTAAATACTTAACCACTTGATTTCGATCCAATATATATCATGATTAAAAAACCATTATCAATGAACTGGTTTAGCAAACATGTCATTTATACACAAATTAATAGGTTATCCACAAACATATTGAATACATAAATTAATATTGTAAAAGAAATAATTATAAGATAGACTATTATCTACAAATCCACCGGTTTAAATTCTGCATTCAAATCTATATTATTAAAGGAGAAGTACAAATAGAAAATAACCCTTAATTTTCCACAAAAATTACAAGTGAATGCCATTAAATTAAACCGCTCGTGTTAAATTATCAAACCACGTCAATCCAATTTATTTATTTACTCGATCATCATTAGTATCGTTGACTGTTCCATGATTCCATTACATATATGTCCAACCTTAACATTAAAATTATCAAATATTCAGTCAACTAAAATTCAATTCAAAACGAGAACACCTTATTGTCCTCTGCTTAAAGTTTCCTGCAGTTTACTTACCATTGTAAACACAAGGAATTCTTTATCAGTTAATACTTTAAAATTTTTGAATCAGAAAATCATATGTCCTTTCGGTTTGTATAGATTAAAAGTATGACCTATCATAAAAATATAAAATGTGAATCTGGTTTATTACTTACAATCAGGGACATTCAAAATATAATTCCTATTTTATAGGTATGCAATTAACAAATCATAAATCATATACGAATATTCCTATAAAAGTAACAAAGCTAATCTACTCAAAATAAAGGAATGAAACATTTATTATTCAAAATTCGGCAAGTTTATTGGTATAGAACGTGTTAACCAAGATTCATATCTATCTATTATTAGATTGGTAAAATATGTATCTATCTATTCTTTTAAAACGTATCAATCAAGTATGATATCTTTTTTGGTTAAGATTTCATTGAATTCCTACAACCACGACCAAAAGCTATATAAATATACCTCAATCCTATAACGTGAAAGTACAATCTAAACAAAAGAAAACCAGAAAATGTCTAGCAAAACAGTTTTTATTCTTCTCAAAAATGTCAAACCCTATAAAATGGGATGGTGAGTTCAAGTTAAATTGCTTCATTAGGAAATAGTCTTAGCTGTCTAATACTAAACAACCTACCTTTTTATAGGGTGGTAAAATTCATGCTTCATGCAAATAGATTACATGTATCGTGTCCAACCTAACTTTCCTTTAGGAGAATGGCGAGTCAAATATTGTTACAAACATTGACCCAAGCAAGATACTAAACAAACATTCATACTCACGAGGCTGGCTTGACATCTAATGGAAAGTGAACAAGAATTGATACTGTAAAATTAATCAACTCTAAAATTATATGAACAATCAAACCACTGATCATTATTGGTCTTCAAGATTGCATAAAAGACATACCATTTACTTTTTATCCACTTTAATATTTGTACATGATCAAACTTACGTCTCTGAGCTAAAAGCTTATGGAAAGAAAAGTACATCAGAACGAAAGAACTGCAATGATAGACTACTGATTGATATAAACACTTCAATATGTGTTTACCTCACTTTGATGTAAAGTAAAGTAATTGTCGTTTCTCTTTTTTCTTTATATAACAACTTCACTTTATAGAATTCGAATCAATGTAATGGTTTACATGAAACATAAATTACAACAAACATGTTGTTAAGAGGAACTTTTAATAGAGATAGCAATAACATGATGTTTCCTAACACATTCGTAAGAAAGGCTATGAATTGCTTATTTAAGAAGTGCAGCATTATGTTCGCTTAATTAGACAATTGATAACCTATTAAGTTATTTAACCACCCATCATTACTAAATCAAACATTATAAAAAAACTACCTGTTTGAAATAACATGACTCATGTCTCACTATGGAACTTCTTCAAGCTCATCTCTCTTTTCCTTGATCTCATCGACAACAGTCAAATCATTTAAGAAACTAGGACTTAGTACATTTATGTGAAGTGCATCAATCCTATAAACATGCCTCAGTAATTTTAAAACAAACTAACCAGATTCTTTCTCACAACTTAGTGGTCCTTTGTTCACTCTCAGATGTACAACTGCTTCTCATCTCTTTGTCTCTGTATGAGCTTATATATAACTTATAAAACATAACTCATAACTTAGTAAAAACAAATACCCGCGCGGACGCGCGGGTCAAAGTCTAGTTTTAGTTTAACCCACTTATATTCTATATATAAACGATATTATTTGCAATATAAAAATATATTTAAATTATACATTATAAACAAACTAAACGTTTTTGGGTTATCAAAATCTTCTATATCTTACAAAAACATTCCTAAAATATAGACAATCAATTATTTTTTTCTAACTTATCCATTTTTGACAAATATTCATAATCTTTTTCTGTTATCACTAATTATGGTAAGTATGTATTCTATAAATGACGAACGTTATATCCATGCTTTGCTCATGCGATCTTAGCAATTAATTAACCATATATAATTTTAGCTAAAATTTACAAATATATGCTATTAATTGTATTTGTTTAAAAAAGAAATATTTGTAACACCAACAAAAAAGTTACAAACAAACAAAAAATTAGGTATAATTTCCTAAAAACAATGTGTTAGCCAATAATATTTAAGTTTCTACAAAATTTAGTTATTAGTTATTACATAGTTACAATTTTTTTTAAAGAAATTACATAATAACTGATCCAACATATATCCAATAAAAAATATATAACACAATATAATAATGAAAAATATAATTTTAACAAATTGCTAAAGTAACACAAATGAAAACGTTAAAAGAAAATAAAATTGATGTGTTTTGAAATGTTTATAAGTATATCGAAAACAAACACCCGCGCGGGCGCGCGGGTCTGAACCTAGTCATATCTTAAATCGCTTAAATCTAAAATTTATTTTAATTGTAAGAAAATAATACTGTTTTTGAAAATGCCAAACAATTAAAAAAAGGTAAAACAATGAAATTTATTTTCTAAACAATAGATTTACATTTAAAATTATATTTGTCACATGTACAATATAATCAAATTATATATTGTATTTAGAAGGTTAATTTGAAATTGTTTCGCGAAACATATATATATATATATATATATATATATATATATTGTAACAATTCAAAATAAATAATCCGCGCGAAGCGCAGAAAAAAACTATAGTTTATCTAATGATACATAATTACTCATATATCTAATTATATATTTCAAAGTTAATATATACCATGTTCATATTCAATTTATTTAGCTTCATATAATAAGAGATTGTATACCATGAATATATTTATTTAAAATAGGAATCATAGACATTTTTATGATTAGTAGTTTATTGTAGATTATTTTTTATATTAATCTGATATTTTTTAAGATTAGTAATTTACTATATAAATTTTATCGCTTTCTACTTTTAAGTCTTGAATTATCAAAATTTGATCGACGGATTTGACAAGCCCCATCATGTTATTACTAAATTTTAAAAACTAATTTATATATTACATATATATACATATATATAACATATGTCAAAATAATCATTTTACTAACTTATATTCCAATCATATTATTTAATTAATTTTATAACTACACTTGTATAATAAAATTATAATATCTTATGACTGAATTGAATACTGAAAATATTTTGGGCAGAAGATTCAAGTTTTCACGGTTTAATAATAAAATTGCTTCTTGTTCAAAGCTTAAATAAAAAGGATTGATGTAGACATTACTGGGAAATAAAAATTTTATCATCTTAACACTACATCTAGAGACATTATATTGGGAAATCCAAATCCCACAAGAGTGATTAGGGTAATAAACAGGCATTAAGGAACACTAATTATGACTAAAAGTGACTAATTTTGTTTTAAATGAATAAAAAGTTCCCCGAAAGAGAAATGTTATGAGTACATCAACGAGATTGGACCATACATTAATATATAATAAAGTCACATCAAATATATGGTCGGGAACTTACTCTATGCATTATTAGTAACGCACACGCAGCGCACGCACCGCAAAGCCATAAATAATAACAAAATCCTCTATATATATTTTTATATTTTATATTTTTATTATAATTATAATTATATTATTCTTGTTCCAACAATTGTTCTACATGTTACAATTCGAAACATATGTAATACAAAGTGAGTCACTACTATATTATTGTAGCAAATACTATGTTTTTTTTTGCTAAATTAGAAACAAACACTATGTTAAATTTATAAAAAATGATTGATACTATGGCCTATGTTCAGCCAGCTAACTTTTCGAGCCATTTTGAACGCATAAAACCATGGTGAGAACGAGAAACAAGATTCCAACATCTACGTTAGTTAAAAAAAAACCATCTACGTTAGTTAAAAAAAAACCATCTACGTTAGTTAAAAAAAACCATCTACGTTAGTGTCCGACCATTTTTAGATTTATTTAACCATGACGTGTTAGTTTGGTGGTGAACGGCTTACGGCTACAAGTATGGTTTCAGGTTCGACTCGCACTGACCATCGAAATTTTTACATGAGTTCCTTGGCCCGAGTAGAACAACACGTGTTCTGAGAAAAAATTACGCCAAAGGCTCTAATCTATTCTGTGGCTAGTCTCGATTACATAAATGAGACCAGAAAACTCTCCGTAAATATTAAAAACTAAAAGTTTTTACTATGTTTTATAAAAAAAATAATGGAATTATGGATTTTTCAAAGTTCAGGTCCAACTCCTATAAGACTGATTAGTAAAGTATGATGATGTTTATTTTGGGTCTAGTGGGTAATGTTTGCATAGATTTTTTTTTTGAATTATCAAGTAAGTTCGGATCGAAACTTTAACTCTTCCAAATTTAAAACATATTATATAATATTGATTTTTTATCTCAACGGTCACTCGAACAGAAAATTTCTGACACAATAATTATGATTTTTTTCAGTTGAGTTAACAGTCTCTCGTACATATATTTATTTTTGTGTTCTTTTTCAAATACTTTGTCTTCATCAGATATGAACAGTTTTATATACTCAACATAATTTGTCTAAATTTTTAATGAGAGATTTTGATTGATTTATAAAAAACTTTTTTTCAAGTCAAATACCAAACAAAATTTTAGTCTCTAATCTCCAACAAAATCTGGCACAGATCTTGTAATCACCAACGAAACTCTTCACCTAATCCTAGTAGGGGATTCACGTTGTGTAGGAGGGAGCATATGCCACCTTGCTTTTTCAAAATCACATGAAATTTTCAATATAATGTCAATTATGTTTTTCTATTTTTGCAAATTTATCCATAATTCTTTGAACATTTTAATTTTGCCTCTAGTAAATGTTTTCTCGACATCAGCCCCTGCCTAACCTTTGTTATATCATTATGATTTATTCACATAATCTTACAATACTATTAGTACATCACCACCAAATCTTTACAGAAATATCTACCTAATCTTTGTATCACCGCTATAACAAAAATTCAAAACAATTCTCCAACACTTTTAATCTCGAAATCACCTTGAGGACACTCATTCCACACCCGCACTTTCAGGATTTTTGACTTGTTTTTACCACATGCCCTCCTTCCTATAAAATGTGGCATGTCATCAAACTTCAATGGTATTTGGTCATTTTTGTAGACTTTTTATCATCCTAGTTCCGATACTAATTATTGAGTTTTTTCAAGTTTATATCCAACTTTTTCAATACCAATTTATATAAATATTGTTTACTTAGGTCTGACAAATAAGAATGGTATAGATTTTCTTTTGGATTCCTACAGAAATACCTTGTACTAATCAATGTTAGATATTATGTGTCTAAAATTTTAATGTGAAATTTTGATTGATGTCGCAGCAATTTGTTTGTTCAATTTAATTGTGAGTGTATTATTATTGATATATTTTCATCAAGTGATTTGAAAGGCTTTTTTTTAAAAAATGTTTATTTTCTTTTTAGTTTAGAAACAAAGTCGTATTTTGTTGGGAAAAGAAGTCGTATCCGTTATCATCACAAAATTCGCAACCAAAGATAATTGTTTTGGCGTGGTCTGCATTGGGAGTAATCTTGCATACAAGCTTGCTCATTTACTTGATATGCAACTTTAGCATTTCAATGTAATAATAAAATTTCATTTTGCACTAAAAATACATGACTATATATCTATAAAAGTATCCAAGCAAATCTTACTTTTGGTTAACTAATTAAATTCAAGAGTGATTTCTTTTTCTAATTTCTCAACTGCATGAAACGTTACAATGAGATATGAACTACCAACAATGAAGAAAAAAGCAAGTGAAATAAAAGTAGGACCGTGTCGGCCATATTAACGACTTTTTTTACTTTTAGTCAACAAAATCATAACAACTAAAACTTATATACTTATCAAATTACATTTCTTTCTTTTGTTGACAACAAAACAATTCAATGTTTCTGCTCGTTCAAAGTCCATGCTAAATCGAATTTCGGCTGTCCTAGTTGGATACTTTCTTAATAAGTAAGATATTGAATGTGATGTATGAGTGAAAAAGGGTCAAAATTAAGACACAACACGCAAAAACGCACCATTTTAGTAAAGGCGATTTTAGCGATTCTTTTGGTGATTTTTTGGGACTCTTTTTTCTTCATCGGATCTCATCGCCGTTGTTATGGTGTCGTCTGAGGATCCGGGGGGTCAGTTTCAGATGGAATTCAAGAGATCGGTAAGCAGAAACAAGCAAAAATAGCAGAAACAAAGATGAATTTGATCGGTTTGGAGAAGAGTATTACAGATAAGATATCGTATGCGAAGGTGGTTCAAAGCGCTCCACAGTTAGTGGAGCATGAGATTGTAGTGGGTTTGATCGATGGAAAAGAACAAGTCGTTGTACCAGATCAGGTTATCCAAGATTCTGTTCCTTTATGGGATGATTTGATTGTGGGGAAGTTTCTTGATAAAGCACCTCATATTGCGAGGATTCACATTATTGTGAACAAGATCTGGTCATTGGGCAATCGGGCCATAAAAATAGATGAGATGAATGATACAATGGTGAAGTTTCGAATCAGGGATAAAGCTACTCGAGAAAGGGTTTTACGAAGAGGAATGTGGAACATAGTAAATATTCCTATGGTGGTATCAAAGTGGGCACCGATAGAAGAAGAGGAACCAGAGCATAGTAAATATTCCTATGGTGGTATCAAAGGTCATTCTTATGTGGATTACTTTTAAACATGTGCATTAGCAGATGTTTTCTTGGAAGGGCTTGGGATTCATAGCAAGTGCAGTGGGGAAACCAAAAAGGCTTCATCCATATACACTCCTCTGCAAGAGTTTTGAGGAAGCAAAAGTTTTTGTTGAGGCTGAAGTTGACAAGGGATTTCCGAAGTGGCATAGATTCACATCGAAGCTGGGAGTTGATGCAGAAGTTAAATTTGTGTACCCATGGCTACCAACAAGAAGTACTATTTGCTCTAAATGGGGACATACATCAAAGGAATGCAAGGCCATGGGAACAGCTAGATTACTCACGAAGAAGATTACAACTTTGGAGTCTGGAAAGTCTGATAGCTCCGAAGTTAAACAAAAATTTGCAGAGGCATTAAAGGAGACACCTCAGAAAAAGGGATTTTTATGGGAATGGAGGGGGAACAACCTGAAACAATTGGAGAAAGTTCAAAGTTGGGAAAAAGTCCAAAAATGGAAGATGGGAAGCAAAGTACTGAGCAAAAGACTGGTTCAAATAAAGAAGGAAATATTTGGTTCTCACCGGAAAAAGCAGATAGATTGGGATTAATAAAAGCTGGAAATGTGGGATCAATTGGTACGTTATCAAGGTTTGCTATTTTGGCAGACGAAAGGGATGTGAATGAACCATGGGGGATGAGAGACAAACAAAATAGGAGGGAGTCAGATGAGGAGAGAGGGAGTAACAAGGGGTCAGATATAGAGAAAGGAAGTGGTAAAGAGAAATTTGAGAAAGAGTAAGGGGAATAGATATAGAAGCTTCTGAGTCGACGGAAGTGAACAATGTCAAATCTGATAAGCAGGAGGAGAAACAAGAGGAAAGACCCTTTCGACCTTCACTGTATCGAGCGACAAAGCAAGTAAACAAGGAGTCAACTTCCAATTCCAAAACAACTACAAAGGCTCAGCCAAGTGTTGCAGTAGGGAGAAGAAGAGTTTCAAAGAAAAAATAATATGGCGAGTTTTTTTCTGGAATGTAAGGGGGTTCAATAAAGAAAATAAACATTCAGTAATGAAGAATTGGATTATGGAGAGAGAGTTACATTTTGGAGGGGTTCTGGGAACAAGAGTTAAAGAAGGAAGGAGTACAAAGATTTTTTCAAAAGTGTTTCAGGGATGGGATATGATAAACAACTATGAGTTTAACCAGCTGGGTCGTATTTGGCTGGTTTGGAGACATGGAATCAGAATTACACCTTTATTCAAGAGTGTGCAAATGATTACAGTTTTAGTGTTGTTAGAGGCTGAGACAGAGGAAGTTTTCTACACTGTGGTGTATGCGTCAAATAGTGAGGAAGAAAGAAGGGAATTATGGAAAGATTTGAAGAATCACCAAGACTCAGCTATAATTTATACAAAACCATGGATGGTTGTAAGAGATTTTAACGAGACTATGGAAATCGAGGAGCATGCAAATAGTGATGTTATGACGCGTGGAATGCAGGATTTCAAGAGTGTAGTTGATTATTGTGGACTAATAGATGCTGCATCTCATGGTCCGCTGTTTACATGGACAAATAAAAGAGAGCAGGGGCTGATCTTGAAGAAGTTGGACATAGTGCTTACAAACGATCTCTGGATAAGGAAATTTCCAAGTTCATATAGTGTATTTGAGGGTGGAGGTTGTTCTGACCACTTAAGATGTCAAACTCATTTGAAGCCGGTACAGAATCAGGTGCATATGCCATTTAAATTCATAAATGTGCTTACAGAAATGGAAGGATTCAAGCCGACAGTGGAGCAGTTTTGGAGAAATACAACTCCCATTTATCTATCTACATCAGCAATGCATAGATTTTCGAAGAAAATGAAAGCCATGAAGCCTATTCTCCGGAATCTAGCGAAAGAGAGGTTGGAAAACTTATCAAAGAGAGCTAAGGAGACTTATGCTAATCTATGTGAGAAGCAAGAGGTTAGTATGAGAAACCCTACGGTTCAGAATATGAGGGAAGAAAGAAGAGTAACTATAGAATGGGAGAATATTTCTCAAGTGGTGGAGAAATTCTTAAAGCAGAAGTCTAAGTTACATTGGCTGAAGGTTGGGGATAAAAACAACAAAGTCTATCACATAGCTGCGACAGTCAGAGCTTCTAGAAACTCGATCAGAGAAGTCGTCTGTAGTGATGGATCAATTGCTGACACAGTGGAGACTGTAAAGATAGAGGCAGAAAGGTTTTTAAGAGAGTTTTTGCAGAATGAGCCGCAAGATTTTGAAGGTATTTCAGTTGATAAACTTGGGGATATCCTGCCATATCGATGTTCAGAATAGACCAGTACTCAGTTGACTAAAGAAGTTACTATGGAAGATATTCAAAGGGTGCTGTTTTCTATGCCAAAGGATAAGTCTCCTGGACCTGATGGATATAGAACAGAGTTTTTCAAGGAAGCTTGGCAGATTGTGGGTTCGGAATTTGTTACAGCAGTGAAATCTTTCTTTGTAAAAGGGTTTCTATTAAAGGGAGTCAACACAATGATTTTAGCTTTTATCCCAAAGAAACTGGCAGCAAAGGATATGAAGAACTACCGCCCAATATCTTGCTGCAACGTAATATATAAAGTGATTTCGAAGATTCTCGCAAATCGCTTGAAAACAACTTTGCCAGAGTTTATTGAGCTAAACCAGTTAGCATTTGTGAAGGGGAGGCTACTGATTGAAAACCTTCTTTTGGCTACAAAAATAATAAAGGATTATCACAAGGAGGAGGAATCAATATCTGAAAGATGTGCGATCAAGTTTGATATCTCAAAAGCTTTTGATATTGTGCAATGGCCGTTTCTGCTAAATACTCTAGAAGCAATGAAGTTTCCAAGAGAATTCATCCACTAGATCTCGTTGTGTGTGACCACAGCTTCTTTTTCAATACAAGTAAATGGCGAGCTTGCGGGGTATTTTAGGAGTAGCAGAGGTTTGAGACAAGGATGTGCTTTGTCTCCTTATCTATTCGTCATCAGCATGAATGTGCTCTCAAAACTACTAGACAAGGCAACTTTAGAGAGGAAAATGGGGTCTCATCCGAAATGCCAAAACATGAGCCTCACACATTTGAGCTTTGCAAATGATATAATGTTCTTCACAGACGGGAAGATCAGATCAATGGACAGCATTGCTGAACTGTTTGAGTACTTTGCAAAGATATCTGGCCTCAAAATTAGTATGGAAAAGTCTACTGTCTATTTTGCTGGAGTTTCAGACGAACGAAGAAGAGTAATTGAGCAAAGATACTCCATTGAATCAGGAAGTCTACTGGTAAAGTATTTGGGGCTTCCGCTCCTAACGAGAAGAATGACTGCAACTGATTACAAACCATTACTGGATCGAATCCGCTGCAGAATAAACTCGTGGACTGCAAGACATTTATCAATGGCGGGAAGGCTGACCCTTATTCATTTTGTAGTGGTAAGTATTACCGACTTTTGGCTTTATGCTTTTCGGCTTCCGCAGGCATGTATCAAAGAAGTTGAGAAGTTGTGTGCTGCTTTCCTTTGGTCTGGTCCCAACTTGAATCCGAGGAAAGCAAAAGTCTTATGGGAAGTTGTATGTATGCCAAGAGAAGAATGTGGCTTGGGTATCAGACCCATGAGAGAGGTTAATGTGGTTTGTTGTCTCAGATTGGTATGGAGAATAGTCACACAAACGCCATTGTTATGGGTTAAATGGATACAAGCTTACTTGATTGGAGACAAGAAATTTTGGGCAATCAAAGATAAAACTAATAAAGGATCGTGGATGTGGAGGAATATTCTAAAGTGTCGAGAGATGGCTCAAAAGTTCTTTAAAAAAGAGGTGAATAGTGGTCGACAAACCTCTTTTTGGTTTGATAATTGGAGTTCAATGGGAAGGGTTTATGATCTGACAGGGCATAGAGGCATTATTGATACGGGTATACCTGCTTAAGCAACTGTTGAAGATGCTGTGAAAAACAGAAGAAGGAGAAGGCATAGGGCTGATCACTTGATATTGATTGAGAATTTGATGTCTACTTATGAAGGAAAGTTAGCTTCTGATCAAAGGGACAAGTCACTCTAGAAACAAAATGATGGAGTATACAAGGATGGTTTCAACAAAAAGGCGACTTGAAATTTGATTAGAGAAAAGAAGCATGTTGCTCAGTGGCATAAGATAATGTGGTTTAGACATTCAACGCCAAAGCTTTCTTTTCTCACATGGCTTGCAATTCTGAACAGGTTGTCCACGGGTGATAGGATGATCAAATGGGACTCTACAGTAAACCCAGTATGTGTATTGTGCAATACAATCACTGAAACTAGAGACCACATGTTTTCCAATGTGAATTCTCAAAGAAGATATGGAGAGAGATCATGGGTAAGCTAATGGGTAATGGTTATACTGAGGATTGGAGTTGCATTGTCGAGTTGCTGGCTGATAAAGGGCGGGGTAAACTGCTTAATTTCCTCACCCGATATGTGTTCCAAGCACCAGTGTACAACATTTGGAGGGAGAGAAATGGAAGAAGGCACGATGAGGACCCAAAAAATTGTCAGGAAATTGTGCAGTGGATTGACAAGGAAGTGAGGAATAGACTATCCACGATTAGAGAGATGGGAGATAGAAATTTCAATGGAAGATACCAAATGTGACTTGCCACGAGGTAGACTAGAGCAGAAAATAAAAGTCAAAGATAAGATTATAATGGCATAAAAGTTGTAATAACAGTCTTTTTTCTTTTTGAATGAATTTAACATTTTTTCAAAAACAAAAAAAAAGAATGTGATGTTTGCTCACTAATTCAACTATCTTAATATCAGTAATTTAAACGAACGTGGCATAAGCAAAACAAAGTAAAAAAAAAAAGAGTAAACGTTATTTAGTTTTATCTGGATATATAATCGAAAAGACTGGTAATTTATCTGATCAAACAATAATAATAAACTAAAAAGAAAATAAATATTATGTAAATAAAGTGTTTATATGATTTTGAATTTCTTTTATTTCTTTTGGTCAGTCAAAGTACTATCACCTTTTTCATAACAAACTCGATGAACAGACGCTTCAATAATAACACTTTATCTAAAGGATCAATTAGAATTTAGTCCGAATTACTCATTGTTATATAAAATACTACATTATGGTATGCCGCGTACATTTCATTATTGATGTTGTCGTACATGTCATCTATAACAATAAATGACAGTCCATAATTTATATAGCAGTAATTACGTAGTATTATTTTATGTCCCAAACCCGTGAGTCGCACTGAAGTTCGACAAAAAATATCAAACTCACTTGTCCAAAACGTTATTGGCAAACTAGAGAATTCAAGACTGTCACTAAGTTTTGTATAACTCAAAATAATTACAGTTTAGAGTCGAATAATTCATATATATATATATATATATATATATATTTTGGGGATGGTTAATATATATAAGTAAATATTTAAAATTCAGAGGTTAAGACGGATGTTTTGTTCTGTATTCTAAGGATAAGCTATGAAAAGCATATATTTACAATAACAATAATAAGTCACATATGATGATGGTATATGAATTTTATTTATTATCTTCTAACAAATTAACTTCGTTGCTAGATTCTTTGTATTTACAGGGTTGATCAATGGTTCCCTTTTCTATATAAAAGAGAAACAACTTTGTCGACCAAAAAATGTTGAATAAAAAAAAAAGAGAAACAACTTTAAGCAGACTATGACTCCTTCGACTTTTGGGAAGCACATAAACAAATAAAAACACATTAAATTAGTATCTTAAATGCAGCATTTTTATAATATTCCATTTTCAATAAAGTTATACAAATAGTAATTCAATTAATCTTCATAAAATTTATAACTTAACTTACTCTATATAATATAAATTTATAAAACACTAAATCATATTCTTTTGTTAAACAACTTTTTCCAATTTTTTTATTTTTTGTGTAACAGAAGTAGTACTATATACTTTAAAAACATTTCGTACATATGGCATAACCTACAATGTACGTCTGTAGATAATCATAAACTACTTATGAGTTTACGGTTTGCTGTTTTGGTAATATACAAATATAGTTAACTATATTTTGCACAAAGATCAAATTAATAATAACCTCATCATATGACAATAGCAACAACAACAACAAAATGAGAACAATATTTATTGTCTCCTCTCTAAAAAATACATTAATACTAGGTAATTTGTCTGTATATGCGATCATAATAATTTTAAAAATATTTATAAGTAGAAACATTATCAATTCAAAAACCATTAAAATAAGTTATTGTTTAGAAATTTAAAATATTAATAACAGATTCAATGATAAACTATTTATTTATAACAAAAGTAAATATCACAACATAAATGTGTTTATTACGTAAAATAAAATTGAAAACACTCATATATTTGAAATATTTAGCACGAAATAAATATTAAATGTTTATATATGATAAAGTTTTTCAGTATATTAAAACTATATTTTATTGTGTAAAATAAATTCGAAAACACTCGTGTATACATAAATTTATATACAAAATATTATCACATAATATTTTTATCACGGAAAATAAATTTGAAAATATTCATCTGTTTGAAATATTTAGCAATAAATGAATTATCATATTATTTATATATGACAAGGTTATTAATTATAATAGAATTATATTTTATATGTAAAAGAAATTTGAAAACACATATGTATACATAAAATTAATACAAATATATATAGAGATTTATTTATTTTCAAAAAATAAATTTATGTAAATATAAAAATTTATGATGTAAAATATTTTTTTGGATAATATAATATAACTTATTTTGAGATAATTATAATTATCAAACTAATATAATCTGTTTTTAATTTATATTAATTATATAAGTAAATCTAATTATTATGAAGGGTAGTGAAAACTTTAGTCGTTCAAATTTTAACGTGGGAATTCAGAGGCGAAAAATCACTTTACAAGTAACAGTATAAATATCTATTTTTCTCTATTAATCCTGTAAACAATGGTACTTTTACAGTCGTGTTTTCTTCCTCTCTGTTACTTAACATTTTTTGGGCTATAGTCATATTTAGATAATTAGTTTGTGTTGTGTTTAGCTAACTTTGTGTTAAGGGTTTTGTACTAGCACACTGCACACCTTTTTCCTCTACTACAAGTTATAGCTGTTCGTCGCAGTCGGTTACATATACAACATTATCAATTTGTGGGCAACATTTTTCTTATTTCCAAAAGCGTGTTTGAACGTTCGCAGAATTACAGCTGCTCAATTACTAGTACACACCATGATTAATTCTTTTTACGCATCAATTTTCTAACTTCAGAAAGTGTGTAACCTGTGTTACAAAAAAAAAGTGTGTAACCTTCTAAAAAGTTTCTTAAATTACATAGATTTCTCATGGGCAAAAGCTTGTAGTGGTATGTGATTTTTCGGCTGCAACATTGGTTTTGGTTCAGGTTTACGTAGTTAAATCGAAACTGTTACACCTTTAAATACCAAACAACCGGACGAGATGATATTCTCAATGTAGTAAAATCCATGACGTTCCATGACGTCAAAATGTTCACTGATATCAAAAAAATGTTTGTATGAAAAGTGGATAATTAATTTTTTATGACCTCAAAATATACAAGAAGAAATATTTATTTTAAGTGATTGCACATTTAGATTAAAAAGTTCTCATGAAATCGTTGAATAACATATTTTTTGAACATATATGTGTTTATGTACATTTGTTGAAAGCAGTTCAACAAAAGCAAATAGAAGTAGTCGTTGTATAAACATATGACAATCATGACTTTTTATTTCTAGAAATTTAATTTTGTTCAACACATCTTGAGAGGTTTGTAACATAACCATAACTTTACTTTTGATGCCATCTAGTTGAAAAAGTTGCCTTTGCTTCTGATGACAACCAGAAAATATGAACTAGAACATTTCCATTATTCTTGATATGCAACTCATTTCTTGAGAAAATATCACGTAAGTCCAACCTTGACGTTTTGTTATCTTTTGTCTTTCTTTGAATGTTTAGTATTGTATACATGATGTTATCATTTTTTTATCTATTTGCATCACACTGAGGTTGTGCCACAAAAAAGATCATTCTAGTAAAACAACTCATTATGCATATTTTCAAGAACATGTCAGTTTCCTCCACGAGAAACGGTTTCCAGAGCTTCGTAGTGATCAATTTGTTGTTCGATTTGTTCTCAAATATGGAAAAGGAATGTCTCTGACAACTCTATTTTATCTAAATAATGTTTTGTTCTTCGGTATAAATGGGTAAGGGGAAGAAATCGATGATGACAATCAAACGAAGATGTATTCATATCATTCTTCAGTTGAAAAGTATATGTCATTCCAAGACAACATAGACAACATAACCTTCCACGTATTATCCATACAAACAGCAACCCATAAGTAGGAACGTCACTTATAGTCTACATCAGAACTGCTCGCATAGTAAAATTGTTTTACATGGAACAACAATACGTCCTCACCCCTGCTGACCACAAATCTTTCAGCTCTTGTACCAATGGTTGAAAAAACACTAGCGACCATTTTAGATGCTTCGGACCAGAGACTAATATGCTCAAGAATATAAATTTTTGTTCCATGCACATCTCCGATGGCAGGTTGTACGGCGTAAAAAGGACTGGCCACAAAGAATATTGTCTCCCAAACATTTTCAATGGATTAAATCTATATGTGCATAATCCAAGATAGATATTCTGAATATTTCTAGTGAAATCTGGGTATATCGTGTTGAAATGTATCCATGCTCTTGCATCTGACGGATGAGCGACCTCACCATCTCTCTGGACATATTTAACATGTCATCTTATCGCTCCAACAGTCCTCCCAGATTGATATAATCTTTTCAACTTGTATGTAATTGGTAGGTGCCACATCATTTGGTACGATTCTTTATTCCTCCCACGTCTTTGCAGTTTGAATCGTGGCTTCTTGCATAATCGTTACTCTTCTAACTTCTCATCATCTCTCCAGTAGAACATGTAGTTGTCGATACAAACATCTATCGTCTTCGAAGATAACCCAAGACTATAGACAATTTATAAATTTCATAATAAGATTCAGCTGACACGTTTTCTTTTGGCAAATACTCTTTTAACAATTTGGCTCATTCATCCATGTAATTCTCAGGTAAATTATGATTTGTTTTAATATTCATCATCCTAGCTGCTATAAACAATTTAGAGAGACTTTTCAACATTTTTAGTTTCATTAGCTATTATTGCAGTGGTTTTACATAAAAATGCATCAATAATCATGTCATGAACCCTATCATGATCTATATCTGCTCTTCTTGATGGTAAATATATTCATTATGCAAATGATTTGGTTCTTGACTATTACTAACATCCAAAAATTACTATCACTCCTACTAGCTTCATTTTCACCACAACCTTCTCTATATTGAAACCAAATATATTATTGTGGTGCAAAACCTGTGTTTATTAAATGATTCCATACAATTTCTTTCACTACAGAAAAATTTTGAATTTTTGCACTTCCGACAAGGATAAAACATCTTACCGCTTTCCTGCGTGATTGGTACCCGCCTGGTTCATGAATGTCTCTAGCCTACTGAAAAATGCATCTGAACTCTAACATCAAAATTCATGTGCGTATACATCTAACTCCGTAACTCGTAAAAAATTCCACCAATAGACTTGATTCCTTTTTTCGTTTGTGTAGTTTGTTATTACGCAAAATGAATATATATATACATAATTTTTTTGAATCTAGTAGATGAAGATATGACAATGAATTTAAAAAGAAATAATTTACTAGGATTTACAATTCTCTAACGTATGTTTTATAACGATATTACAACGAATTTAGTTTTGTAAAGCACACTACAAACATTTTTTCACCAAAAGTAATGATCTTATGTTTCATCATAAAGTACTAGTGACATTACATGGACTTTACGATGAATTTTCTGTTTTCGTCATAACTTTTCGTTATTATATACACGTTTTCTTGTAGTGATGTATGTATATATAAATATTAATATTCAATTATAGGTTCTTTGTTTAGAGAAAACATTAACCAATATATCTGCTTTAAGACCTAAAAACATTTCCGATACGAGTTTCACCTTGGATATCTATATATATATATATATATATTAATGTTTAATTATGAGTTTTCAACTTTATGGGAAACACATCAAAAAAAAATTTTTAAAATACTTTCGATTGCATTTTTCATAAATTTGAAATCTTATAACTATATATATATATATATGTTTGTGTGTGTTTTTAAATACCTAAGGTGAAAAATTCTTTTGGGGGTGCTCAAAAGCACTATTACTACTAAGAAACTCTATTGAAAATCTCAAGAAAAAATCTTGTGATTATTTGATTATTTAAAAGTAAAGATAATAAAGCAAAAACATAATGAATAAAAGAAACTTATTCTTATATTTTTGGGTTGGATTTCAGACTCCCTATCTAATAGACATGTCTTTAATGATCTATATGTTCATATATCTCAATCAATCAACCTTCATCAGTATCACTCATTTCTTATTTAATTAATCTATTTTGACTAACGTTTAGAGTAAATTTATGGAATTGTACACAACTAATGTTAATTCGATGACATTATCGACATATATCAATGATGGTCGCAGAAGATAAAAAGCAGAAAACAAACAGCACAAATGTTAAATCAGAAGAGATAGGCCTACTTGACTTTCGTAGCTTTTCTATATAATTAACTAAATGAAAAGAAGACAAAGTTTTATGATTAATGATCACTATAGAGAAAATATCTTGGTAATTTTAACCCACAAAGTGAAACCTGTCCCCTACCTTTACCATTTCTAAAAAAAACGTAACAGAAATGAAATTATATTAACATCTAACTTTTTTACCAATATAAATAAAAGTTAAATGCTAGTTGCTCTATAATATAATGCTAACAGGAAGTTCTGCAGTTGTTGATAATTTTGAATAATTTGAATTAAAATATCAAATTAGTTAGGTCGATCAAGTAAACACATTTAGTGATTTAGATATTTTTAATAAGTTAATAGTTTTGAATATGAATATTTGATTTTTTTTAAGATAATTTGAATATTATAATTTAAAGAACTACTACATTAATTTCTCTACGGTAATCCAAAATTGTTTTTATAACAAATATAGCTTCCAATATATAAATGACAAAAAAATCATTAAAGAATAAAAAGGTTACAAAAAAAATCATTAAAGAAGTAAATATACAATTATATTCATAGAGTTAAATAATTTAGAATAGGATTTAAAGTTAGCATATGAGGTTTTGAGAGTGTGATTTAAACTTTTTAAAAATAAATAAATACAAAATACAGAGTAAATTTTTAAAAATAGTTTTATAAATTATTTCTGAGTTTCAAAAAAAATTGAGAAAACTGAAAAGAAAAATTTCTAAAAATAACTTATAAAAAGTTCAAATTTAAAAACATATAATTCAAAACTATTAAAAAGATTTTATTATTATTATTTTAAATAATTTATTTATATTTATATATCTATAAAATAAGGGATATTATGATTTTTTGCCTCTTAAAAAATTTTCTTAGTCATTTTCTTATTCGAGAACTTCTTACTGACAAAAATCTAAAAATAATTTATTTGAAAGAATTGGCCTAACTAGTGTGTCTAGTTTTAATATAAATATACCATTTTCAAGATATATTGTATTTTAGATATTTAAAGTATTTATTTAATCTCAATATTTAGTATGGGTTCAGTTTAAATATCCAAAATATTTAAAATAAAAACTGTTTTGATGTTTATCCTTTTAAATTCGATTGGTTTAGCTAGGTTTTTAGGATTCGGGGTAATTTGCCAGCGGTAGTTCAAGAAAAGGCCATTTTGCCAGCCCTACAGGTCATGATGCTTTTAAAAGCAGTAGAGATAAATAAGAAGAAAAATTGACTAGGTTCGGTAGTTCAATGCCACTATCACTGTCAAATGTTAAGACTTCCGACATGTCAAATTTAAATATTGTTTTTTCACATATGACATTGTTTTAGCGTCGGATATGCTAACCTGACAATTATATACAAATTTATACAATGTCGCATTTTCTGTCTTTGTATTTTATCAAGCTATACATATATATTATGTGTATATGTATTTGAGCTTGAGTGTGAGTGTGAGTGTGTGTGTCTTAGTGAATGAGTGCATCCCCAAAATCCATGCTCCTAGAAGTAGGTTCAAAATTTTAACTCCAGCATACATGTATCCATATATTTGAATTTAGCTAACGACACAATACAATCGAGTTGGATACAAAATCAGATCTTGAAGCCATATAGTGGTTATTAGAAAAATGACAGGGTATTAGTAAGATACATATTGTTAGTTTTATTTTTCTAATCGAGATTGGGTACAAGAACCCTTATGTACAGTATGTATATCAATATATGTATACATGACATAACGCAACATTTAGAACTCAAACATATATACTGAAGGGAATGAAACCCAAATTATCCACTTAGAGCTTAAGGGCATCATTAACCCAAGAAACCCTCTTGGGTTTCTTATTATTATTATTATTTTTTTTTTACTTTTTTTAAAGTGAACCAATCGCGAGTCGCCACGTGTCAGTGGGACCCGTGAACAGTGTAAGAAACTCATAAGAACCGGTTCTTAATCTATAGTTTTTGTAACCGATCCTTACACTGTTCATGGATCCCACGGCTTAAGAAACCCACCTTAGGACCCCCAATAATCATGCTCTAAGATCCCACTATAAAGTTTATATGACCTCTGTTATTGTCCTGCTTTCTGAAAGCATAACAAAAAACAAAACAAAACAAAAAAACTAATTTGCAACTTTCATTATTAATATAGTACGACTTTAGATATGTAATCATATAGTTATGTTCCCAAAATGTGTCTTAAAATACATTGATCCATATATATATGGATATCTCTGGATTTCTAATATACATAAGGAAAGTTGTTGATCTCATAGTTTGATATATTTTTATTTTTTTGATTAACCAGAAAGGTCCAGCGGCCCGAGATATAACCAACTAATCCTTGGGAGGCTTACCTACTGCTGACAGATAAATCCAGTTGTTTTACGTGGGAGTTAGATGTCCGCATCATCTAAACACATAAAAAGCTAATAATTTCGCACTGGAAGCAAATCGATCTCTAACTTGACCAACATAGTAAATTTTCATCTAGTAGACACCACTAGACCACAACAATGTGGTTTTAGTTTGATAATTAAAAAGAAATTTAAGAATCTTTATGTTTTATAACTGGTACAATAAACCTATACTTGCATCTGAACTCCTCGAGACTTGATTTTAAACTCCAGACGTGGCTTGAATTGAATCCCTATTTTTCACGTTGTCTTTCTCTAAATGTTAAATAAACCGGTAGATGGCAATTATGTGTTTTATAGAGTGCTACTAACTAAAAAGATTATCCGGATGAAAATTATTGATTTACTTTTTATATATATTATATTTACATTAGATATTTTAGTTTTATGATTTAGTTATGAAATTATTTTAATAAATTGCAAAAGTTATATATACAAAAAAATAACTAGACAAATTTGTGGATTTAATTTAATATATTTAGATCAAATTGAATCGATTTAAATCAATTTTGATCAATTTATATTGGCTTAAACCGATTTGATGAGTTGCATAAATCAGATTTTAGCAAAATCATTTCAGCTAATGTTTATTTTCGCTCTATGCGGACGCATAGACGCCATCTAAACCGCTTTTTAGAATATTGCTTTTTTGTGATCATACATTGTCTTTCTCTGACTAGTCGAAAGATTCAATAGAAGAATTCATCTTGTACCATTTCTTGTAAATAAATAAATGAAATTTAGTATAACAAAATATAGATATTCATGAAAGTGTTCAAAATTAGCATCAAAAGTAAGCGACAATTACAAGAGCCAGTGCCTAGATAAGCTAATAAAAACCCTAATCCCAAAGTTCAAGAACCGCCCCAGAGCCCTAATTCAAGAACACTCCAAACACACAAATGTGACTGAAATTGTTAATAAATTATCTTCTTGAATCTTACAAGGTGAGAAAAACGTACGATTTATTTAACAAAGCATCTCAGATGACTCGCATAAAAGTAAACAAAGCATACAACACAAAATTAAATCAGTAACTCCAGAGGCTCTCTCCCTCGGAATCCTCCGGCGAATCGTCGGACGGTGGAGATCCCATCCACGGTGGAGCCACCATCATCCCCTTGGCCATCTCCTCTAGCAAACCAGGCATGTTCAATAGCTCTTCTTCATCCACAAACTCCATAGCTGAAGATCCCGCCTCCTCGGCAACTTCCTCAGCCTCTTTTTCACCTCCCTTCACAGCCGCATTGGCAGCCGCAGCGGCCGCCCCAACAGTGGCAGCGGCCGTGGCGGCAGCCATTCGGATATGAGCTGCTGAGGAGGATACCGGAAGAGGGTAACTCCCGACAGACTCAGGGAAGTTCAAGACGGCTTCTCTACCTTTAAGAGCTAAAGCCGCCACGTCGTAAGCGGCGGCAGCCATCTCAGGCGTCGTATAAGTCCCGAGCCATACACGTGTCGTCTTCTTAGGCTCTCGAATCTCGGAGACCCATTTGCCGCTCCGGGAACGGATCCCACGGTAGACCGGATGCTTTTTCCGGCGAGAGACAGAGCCGGTCTCTGTGGCCATTAATGTATTATTATCGTTACTACTTGTAGTAGAAGAAGCAGCCGCAAAAGAGACAGTAGCAAGTGGACAAGAGTTTTCACACGTGGATGAGGCAGAGAGACTGTGACCGCACGTGCGAGTTGGGACAATAGTAACTGGAGATGAAGAAGCTTGGTTTATAGGTTTAGGGTCAGTGAAAGGAACTTTAGGGTCAGCCATATATATATATATATATAGAGGGAGAGAGACAGATATGTTTTTATTTATGCACAGTAGAGAGAGATATGTAAGAAACGGGACTTAGGGTTTTAGTGAAAGAAATTAAGGTTTTTAAATATGAAATGAAAGTGCGTGGGTATTGCGTGGGGTTTCCTAAAGTGTGTTTTGTTTGTGTTTGGTGGGTTTTTTTAGCTGTAAAAAGATATAACAAAAAACTATTTTTTATTTTATTTTATTCTTTTTGATTCAGAGTTTTTTTTGTATAGTTAACCAGGATGGATCTGTCGACATGCATGAGGTGCTCGAATCAATTTTTGACCAAACCCATTTAGTGAAAAAAATAAAACAATTATGCATTATGTTTTAACTACTTTTGGAAAAAATGCTAACTACTATTCATTGTTGAGTGAGAAAACTTTGATTTTCATAGAAATATGAGAGAGAGAGAGAGAGAGAGAGAACAGTGTACATTTTCATGTTCAAACTAGTTTACGGATGAAAAATCTCATAAACATTGTTTAACAAGTGTTTGATTGATGTCATCATAATAATTATTTTAATTAAAAATGACAAGGTTTAATAAAAAAATGTGACATGTAATTGTGATATGGATTAAAATTAAATGATATTAAATTTTAATTATATAAGTTTAAATATAAGGTAACAGCTATACTAATACTATTACCAAATATAAGTCAATAATTTTTAAATGATACAATTGCAAATGTAATTTTACACCAGTTTAAAATACAAATTTATTTTATCTCAACATAGATTTATCTTTTGTATTATTCACATAAATAATATTTAAATAAAATACATATCGTAATACAAAGTAACCTTATTAAAACTGTCAAAATTTTCAAATATATACGAAACTTATATAGCTCACACAATGTATACTAATCTAGGCAGAATAGATGGACATTCTTCAATTTGAGTTAACTTGCAGCATGAGCATTTAACCTAAATATTAGGCAGATTTTAATTGTTTACTAATAAATCAACTATATAATTTAAATGATCACAGAGATATGGATACAATAAACTTTTTCTTATATTGTAAATCGACCAAACTGATATTTAGTTAAATAAGATGAAATTCAACAAAATTATTTTAATTTATTATATTTTCTTAAATTAATGAACTAAGAAGTCCACAGAATTTGATGAAATTACTAAATTCAAATACTAAAAATATAAAATAATATATAAATAATAAATAATGAAATAAATTGTTATATCCCCGCTATATCATCTTGTATAGTTTTAGACATGTAGTCCATGTTTTGTACTTGCGATGGATTTAAAAAAAAAAAGTTAAATTGAAATTTGCAGATAGAGATACCTGTAGAAATGTTGAAGTTCTACATATAGGCTTAGGACAATTTTATTCTGGATCCTAGATTGAGGCCCATTAGACTATTATTTTCATTGGGTCAGTATGTTTGTAAACACACAAATTTTCAATATAAATAGTATGTAGTAAATGTACAACTATATTTTGAGAGAGATATTTGTTTATTTATAATTCATACCCACTAAATTTTATTTAATCAATTTTTTATTTCATGTTTATCATTTATAACCTTGATAAATCATGCGATTTGAATGTTATTCTGTTACAATCATCGTGTCACAATGAATCATTTTATACAGAGATGAAAAGTATTTCCTGAGATATTAAACCTGGCTTAATTTCATAACATCTTTCTTTTACTTCTCTGGTTATGCAACGATCTCTTCTTGTTAAGATCGGTTATGATTCGTAAGCATGTTTTGTTTACCCGTGGGACATTGAATCATTATCATTGAGAAATAAAAAGTTCTTATGAGGATTATAGCAATCATTTAATCACACATACAACAGTTATGTTCCCACTTCCCACATCATTAGAGCAGTATAAACTAAACAACAATGTTTTCTTCTCCCCTTTATGTGCTCTAAAAAAGATTTCACACTCATAAACAAGATTTCAGTTCTTTCAGTCGAAACACATATCAAAAGGAAATGGGTCAGAGTCGGATCAATCTAAGATTAAAGAAAGGTCTTTTATCAATACAATAAAATGTTGTTTTAAATGCTCTTGATTTATTTTAATATTACATTGTTTATCATTTAATTATTCATTTAGAAATTAATTAAAAGGTATATTTGGAACACAAAATAGCACAACCAACTTATATACTTCCAAATCAATACTATCTATTATATTAAAACAGAATCCTATTTTTTATCTACTTACAAATAGAGTCTAGGTTGGACCACTGCAATTAACTAACTTTCCTATTATTTTTATTTATATCTAACTTAATTATTATTAAATATATAATACTAACCTAAAATTAAGGAACTAAACAAATAGTCTATTGTATTAAAAAATAATAACCAGTACAATTTATATTTACCTTAAATTTAAAATTTATATTTACACTAAATTTGAGTAACTAATAGGTTATATTTTATTTACTAATATAAAAAAAATTATATATGCCTAAAAATCCGCATAAATATATAATTGTACTTTAATCTAAATGCACGGAACAAATTCTTCAAATCCTTCACCAAATATATAATAGAACTCTTATAGATAGATTTAAAATTTAGATATATATATATATATATATATATTGATAAAATAAATATTAATAGTTACCTATAAGTAATATGCAATGATATAGTGGAACATAATATTATTGATATTCTTATGAGCATAATTTACGAACTATTCCAATAGACATGTAAAATCTTTATCAAAAATAAAAATAATTGAAAATGTAAAACACACTTTAAGTTAAGCTTGAGCATACAAGTACTCTTGGAATATGTGTTAGATGTTTTGAATTTTGGATCTAATTTATATCATATCCTATGTCTCAATATGGTAAATTTGTAAGTATATATAGATTCAGATATTACGCATTGGTTTTGGTTCTAATTTACACCATATCCTAAAATCCATAAAATAACTATATATCATTCGTATTTGGGTTATATTGGTTCAATTAGAATATATCTAAAGTTAAATCTAAAATTTAAAAGCAAAACATAAGATTTAAATACTTATTTATATAGAATTGAATATTTAAAATACTTATTCAAAACTTAACATTTAATTTAAGAATTAAATACTTATTTAAAACATAAAAGTAAATAATTATTTAAAACATAAGAAACAAATACTTATTTATATAGAATATTTTAGGTACATATTTATATTTGTGATTATTTAGACATTCGTTCTTTTAGATATTTTTCGGGTTTTTTCAGTTTTTGGGTTACCTATTCAGATAAGACTAATAACACTCTGGGTTCGTATATGTTTTCTACCACCGTACAAAATTTATTCTGGTATTTCTTACATTTCATATTGTACAAATTAGATTTTTTTTTGTTTTGTGTTCAGTTCAGACTTTGATTTACATATTTTATGGCCAAATTTACTTTAAATAAAGAAAAAATGATTATATAAACTTTTCATCGAAAAATTATCCGCACTTTAGTGCGGGTCAAAATCTAGTTCCAAATTATATCTCGTACTAAATTTAATGAGCCATTAATTACTATTAGGCTTATATATAATATAAATATAATATTAATTAATACCAATACAAGTTTAACGAGGCTTCAACATGAACTGGCCTTTTGATTGTGTTTTATATTATGTGTTCCAGCAAATATAAATATAATGTAGTGCTTTATAATCTATATCTATGCTATTAAAGAGAATGCTCATAAAAATCTACTTATAAAATATTATTACACCTATTCATTTATATTTTTGGTCTTACTTTTATTTTCTCTAACTATGCAACATTTTTATTAATCTATAAGATCCTCCTAAGATATTGTCTTTGATTTGCTTTGATAATTACAACATGTACCACTTCTAACAATATTTATTATCTTCGACTGTATTACTATAATTTTGCAAGCCACAAATCTTCAACGTTTATTTAACAATATTTTCAAAATTTTAAATTTTCACACATATCTAAAAGTCTCCAAAATTGACCATATGAACCAAAAATACCCAAAAATTTATTCGAATATTTGAAAGACATTTTAGATTTTTGAAATTTTATTTGAAACTCGAAACTATAACTAAAAATCCGAACCTGAAATATAAAAAAAAAACATTTCTAGTACCAAAACATATATGAAATACCCCAATATACTTAATATACAAAAAAATATTTGGTACTTTAAGTATCTGATCGGGTCTCGGATAAGATTTGGACCCGAACCAAAACCCACATGTTCAAACAATATCCAATAGATACTTTGCTCTGGAACAAAACCCAAACCAAATTTATATTTTCAAGTTAGTTTTGTTTGAGTTTCTTAGATCCAGATAAAATGCTCATATCTAAGAAAGAATACATACGAATGTATATACAATATTTCAAATAAGATAATTCATAAATTATATAATTTTAAACAATTTTTTTGCTTTACTTGGTAACATAATAATGTATAATCTCAAAATGTTAATTTATATCAAATTTTATTTATAATAAATAAAGGTGTTTCTGAAGCACGGGTCAAAATCTAATTTTTCTTTAAAGTTAAATCTGTAAATTTCACGAATGGAACAAATATTAGAATCCGTAACTCACGTCAAACAAAACTGAAACATGCTATTTAAAAAAAAACTAGATTCAATAATCATGTGTTTTACAACTAGTTTATTAAAATGTTAAAGTTAAGTATTATCATTTTTGAAAATATTATCTACTTTTTCATATCCAACTAAATTTCGAGAATCATTTTGTTTAATAAGAGAGATTTAAATTTGTTTTAAATATAAAACCTATATTATGGTTTAATATGAAATAAATCAATAAAGATCTTTGTTTTCAACCAAACTTTTTGTTTTAAAATATTCAAATTATATTTTATACTATGAAAAACAAACAGTTAGTTTCATTCTTTCAAATACATGTCAAGCGAAAAATAAGAAATTTAATATGAGTCTTTCCAATAACTAGCTTTTAATTACAGAAATCAAAATTCAAAGGATTAATATACGACTTTAAAAAAAATTATGACATAGCACCAAATATCTATTGAATTATGACATCGTTTTAAATATTCCTAAATTAAAAAGTAAAGAGACTATGGACTCTCGTAAAAGAAAACAGAGACTATGGCTGGCTGGTTGCAAAGACGGGTGAAGAAGGAGACACAAAACGGGTCGGTTTAATGTTGGGTTTCACTTAAATTGTTTTATTTTGGTTTAATTGGTTAAAATTATTTGGTTAATAATAAATCAGTTGAAACTATGATTTATAGGTAATTAACTTTTTTACTATTGATTCAGGAGAAATAAGTCAGTATCTTTTAGTTTAGTGAGTTTTTGAATGAAGTTATAGTTTGGTGGACATCTAATGCTATGTGATAATTCTCGTGGGAAATTGAGTGTTAGTCCAAACTCAAATGTTAAAGTACAAACTATAAAATTTAATAGCTTTTCAATTGAAAAGTTATCATGCGTTTTCAAAACATGGATCAAAATTTAGTACTCATTAATTCAGTAGATTAACACCAAAACATAGGACCTTAAAGAGATTGAAAAATTATTTTAGATTTCAAATGAGGTTATTGTATAGCTTGGTTAACACTAGATGATCACTTCCATTACCTGGACTATAGCACACACACGAGAATCAGAGATCAGACTAATTATGATTACTAATATCTTCAGGAAAACATCTGCCGAAATGGTATTAGAACATCTATTTTGGTGGTATTTCTCAAATAGGATTCTATTCTGGATATATAATATCTTATCAAAATGTGATTGAATTTAATTTTAAATAAAACTTGGGTAATTTACAGAGAGATGTGTATCAGTATAGTTTCTCATGAGACATTCTTCTTCCTCTTTACTACTATTCTAGTTTTTTACTTTTATTTTTAACATATTTATTGAGTATCCGGTAATAGAGATGCTCTTAGCATTTATGTTTAAACACACAAAATTTCTCAGTCATTCAAATTAGAAGGAAAAAAACTCATTAAACTTATGTCATACCATTTTGGCAAGTTAGAGCTTTTATGAAAACAGTAAAAGGTAACTTTTTTTTTTGTCATCTAAAGATTATATTAAATAAGTGAAATGCATTTGTTACACAGCTAAGTCGACAAAGAACGTATGCTTTCCAGAGCCATAAGCCGGTAAGGTAACCATTACCCTTCAGAAACAAAGATAAAACCAACAACGACTACATAACTTAAAAATCAATAGGAAGAAAAAGATCACTATGAACTTCTAAGACATTAAAGTTAAGTTAGAAGACTTTTTTTTTTATGTGAATTCTTTGGTATAAGAAATGCACTCACGATTTTTAAAAGAAAAAAAAAACATGTGGTTGTTAATTCTACTGTTCAAAAGCATTCACTTTGAATAACTCCACATGGTGGTGTTTTTCTCTTTGTCCCAAATCACACTGTTTTTCTTAACATGTGGTTGTTATAATTCCATCGCATTATTATCAGAAAAAAAAAAACTCTACAACATATTTTTGTATCGACGATTCTTATGAGTTTACTTAAATTCTTGTAGCCAGAGTATATAATTATCTTATGTTAGCTATAACGTTTTATTAAACATATAATAAATATAGGGAAAATGGTCATAAAAATCCCAAACTTTCAAAATTTGGCCATTTAAAGCACAAAACTTTTCTGAGACAATTTAAATCATTAAGTTTTTGTTAATTTTGTTTTAAATCACAATCATTCTTTGAGTAGGCCATATTGAGCATGCCGTTAAGAGAGTTAACAGAATAATAAAACACTGTTAATAAAACCTTATTAACTAATGTTAAGTTAAACTACGTAGTTTAGTTTTGTTCAAAAATCCCCAATTAAACCCTAATTTTTATTGATCTTTCTCTGTCGTCTTCTTATTCTTCCTCTCCTTCCTGTCGTTTTCTTTTTTTTTTCTTTCTCTCTGTTTTTTCTTGTTTCCTCTTATTATTTATTCTCTCTGTTAATTTTGTTTGGAATTGTTTTCATATGGTGAGGGTAAGAGGAGGAGGCACACATCGACAAAAACTTCCAACGCACAGGAGGAAACAAGATACAACAACTCAACTAGAATATGAGACACCTTCTATCGAAGAAAGAACTCCCATTGAATCTTCTGCACTTCAACAAAGTTTAGAGTTGGATGGAGACAGAGATGTTGAGCACAATTTGGAAGAAGGCAGAGATGTTGACGATGATTGTTATGTTGTGGATGATGAAGAAGCTGATGATGGTTTAGGTATCGAAGAAGATGGAAACATAGAAGAATACTTTAGAGAAGCTGTTAGAGATGAGGAAGTTGGGAGTGATATAGACAGTGGAGATGAAATTTGGGATGATGAGAGGATTCCCGATCCTTTATCATCTAGCGACGACGACGAAGAAGAGACAGAGCAAGAGCTTAGAGAGAATGAAAATGCAGAAGAGCTTCTCACTTTAGGGAAGACTTACAATTCTACTGATGATTTCAAGCTTGCCGTTCTGAAGTATTCTTTGAAAACTAGATATGATGTTAAACTCTATAGATCTCAGGCGATGAAGGTTGGTGCAAAGTGTAGTGACACAGATGTTAAATGCCCATGGAGAGTTTACTGCTCATATGAGAAGAGGAGACATAAGATGCAAATAAAAGTTTATGTGAATAACCATATATGCGTTAGATCAGGGAGGTCTAAGATGTTGAAGCGATCAACAATTGCGTGGTTGTTTTCAGAAAGGCTGAGAGTTAATCCGAGACTTACACAACATGAGATGGTTCATGAGATCAAGAGGGAATATAATTTGGAAGTGACTGATGACCAGTGTGGGAAGGCAAAGTCAAAAGTTCTAAGAGAAAGGAAAGCTAGCCATGAAAAGCATTTTTCAAGGATATGGGATTATCAAGCAGAGATATATCTACAAAATCAAGGATCTACTTTCGAGATAGAGACTGTTCCAGGGACAACAATTGGAAGCAAAGAAAGGTTTTATCGCTTATATATTTGTTTTAGAGCACAAAGAGAATCTTGGAAGCAAACATGTAGACCCATCATAGGATTGGATGGTGCGTTTCTGAAATGGGATATAAAAGGTCATCTTTTAGCTGCAGTCGGAAGGGATGGAGATAATAGGATTGTTCCCATTGCTTGGGCAGTAGTTGAAATAGAGAACGACCTAAACTGGGACTGGTTTGTTAGACTTCTCTCTACCGATTTGGATCTTGGTGATGGAAGAAATGTGGCAGTCCTTTTAGATAAACAAAAGGTAATAGTGATGCAATTATTTGATGTATGTATTTTTTTGTTTGTTTGATGCTTTATTTGATGCATTCTTTCTATTACAGGGTTTAGTCAAGGCTGTTCACACAATTCTTCCCCAAGCTGAACATAGACAGTGTGCTAAACACATAATGGACAATTGGAAGAGAGATAGTCATGATCAGGAACTACAACGCCTATTTTGGAAGATAGCTCGCAGCTACACGTTAGGAGAGTATACTGACAATTCAGAAGCGCTGAAAAGGTTCAATCTTCATGCTTATAATTCTCTGCAAAACACCAATCCTGAGTCATGGTCTAGAGCATTTTTTAAGATTGGGACATGCTGCAATGACAATCTCAATAATCTCAGTGAGTCTTTTAATAGAACTATTCGGGAAGCAAGGAGAAAACCTTTACTAGATTTGCTAGAGGATATTAGGAGACAATGTATGGTGCGCAACGCGAAGAGATCCATTATTGCGGAAAGGTTGAAGACAAGGTTCACAAAAAGAGCACATTCTGAGATAGAAAAGGCGATAAATGGTTCACAACATTGCATCCGATACATGGCCAGAAATAATATGTATGAGGTAGAGCACAATAGTGTTAATTATGTGGTTGATATGAATGAGAAGACTTGTGGTTGCAGAAAATGGCAGATGGTTGGAATCCCTTGTGCTCATGCCGCAAGTGTTATAATAGGTAAAAAAGAAAAGGTTGAAGCTTATGTGAATGAGTATTACACAACACAGAAGTGGCGAGAAACATATAAAGATCGTATAAAACCTGTACAAGGGATGATGTTATGGCCTCGATTGAATAGGCTTGCTGTCTTACCACCACCATGGAGAAAAGGCAATCCGGGAAGGCCAAGTAATTATGCTAGAAGAAAAGGTAGGAATGAATCTGGATCAAGTAAGACCACATTGACACGCCGGAAGAGAGTGATAACATGCTCAAACTGCAAGGAAGATGGACATAATAAGCAAGGTTGTAAAAATCCAAGTGTTGAAAGTCAACCAAAGAGGCCAAGAGGACGACCAAAAAACCAGGTTTGTATGTCGCTGAAATTTTTTAGTTTCTATGATACATTTCAGTTTTGTGTGTATCATATATTTTTCATTTACTTTTGAATTAGGGAGGAGTTTCACAATCACAACAAGGATCACAAGCACAAGGATCACAAGCACAAGGACAAAGTGTTTCACTAGGACTTGGATCACAAGGTTGAAGATCATGAATTGAATCCTAAAATGAGTTGTGTTATATTATGTAAGATTGTGTTTTGGCTCTCGGTTTGTTACTTTTTGTTGAACTCAGATCATGTAATGACTAGTTTTATATGCATTTTGTGATGGTTTGGTTTATAGTTTTTTTTATTCATTTTTTTTCAACAGGTCAATGTTCATTATCAATTAAGTTGTTGCCAAAAGTTCATTGCTAAATACACATGCTAATTTATTTTTCTATCAGACACAAACTAAATAAATAAAATAAAATTACATAGTTTAGTAAGTTTAACGTTGACTGATCACAGTTTAACTAGCGGCGTTTAAATTTATGTTAACTCACTTTACGACATGCTTAATATGGCTTAATCAATGAAAATTTGTGATTTAAAACAAAAGTCAATGAAAATTTAATGATTTAAATTGTCTCGGAAAAAGTTTGTGTTTTAAATGGCCAAATTTTGAAAGTTTGGGATTTTTATGACCATTTTCCCAATAAATATATAATATATATCCTAACGGTATCATTCGAAGGTAACTGAATCATTACATTCAAAGATAAGCGCATTATATTTATATGTTCTAAGGTCATATTGATCTCGCACAATTCCAAAGAGCACCTATAATTTGTATGTTTTTTGTTCTGAACATTAGATAATTTGTATGTTCTAAATCATTACACAAACACCAATAAACATAAATCTTTTGAAAATGATAAATAGTGGATATCATATAACCAAACAAGATATGATATGATTCTAGATATCATCTCTAGAGTTTAATGTCATTTACCCATACTCTCTTGCACAGGTCCACAACTGCACTTGCTTTTTAATGGATATACACTATTTGCTAAGGTTTTCTTTTAACTTGTTTATTCTTTCTTTCTGGCTGTTTATCTTTACCATAAAAGTGGTCCAGAAAAAATTTATTAAAGACACGTCGTAGAACCACAATGACACTAGATGCCAAAGTGTTTTATTTTGTACTCAACTATAAGAAAACCTTAGCAAATCAAAAGACAAGTTTTGAGTGTGCACCAATGGAGAGTGTACAGGTACTGCAGCAGCAAGAAAGAAAGAGAAAGTTTGACACCATGCAAACTTATATCCATTTATATTAAACTATGGATGACAACATATTTTCCTTACGATATATATCCTTATTTTTTGTAAACAATTATAAAACAAGTTAGCACATAGTGCGCAAAAGGTTTCTTTACCAGAGATATACAGTGATAGATCTCTGAATCGTTTTAATTTTATGTTAGAGTATGTGGTAGATGAGTTTTTCCTTCTTCTTTTTTGCGGAAAAGAAAAATCTGCCACCAAATTACTAAATATTCTAGCTAAAGTTGTGGCGCTTCTTTTTCTCCTCTTAACTTTATTAAAATACTAATACAAACTGAATACCAACACATGAATATATGACATGTTGAAACCATCTTTCTTTTTTTTTTTTTTTTTTTTTTTTTTTTGATAATCCAGTATCCGACCACTAAGCGTGATCGACTAGCCCATCAGGCCTAAGCCTACGCCATTACAGGAATTTTAAGCCTCCACTTAAGGGCCCCTGGTTACGCTAATGGTCTGGAGCGCTGGGGGCCGCATGTGAATACCCCAGTGGCCCGAATAAATGTTTGCAGCCGACGGGGATCGAAGCCAGAGTATTGGGGCCAAAGGCTCCCTCAGCTGGACATCTCTCCGCCACCAGCCCACTTAAGCGGGTTTGAAAACCATCTTTCTATAATGGGAACTTGAGAGATGAGATTGGAAAAAGTCTTAGTTACTGCAATGAATCCGGAAAATTTACTGACAGGAGATGTGGATTGATTGGTCATACAAAGGTTTCGAAAATTCTCTGATCCACCTCTTTGATTTTTCCAGATATTATACACTAAAAAATAAAAAAAAATTACTAAATATGGCACACCAACAAAATAATCTACTTTTAGAATAAAAAGATAAATAGGTTTTGTTCAGAACAAAGTATCCCCTTTTTATTAAAAGAGAAGCATTTTTGGAGAGTAACCTTTATTTGGTATTATATTTACAACTTTGCCATTTTTACTGAGGTGTCAGCTCCACAAGCCTCCTCAACATCTATTAATAATTGTCCAACATTTATTAGAAGAATTACATTATATGCCACTGGTGACTATATTAATTCTGGACGTTCATATACAAATATAAATGTATTTGTTATCCTATACCATCTTCTTCATGTCATTATAAATCACGAACCTCCTGCAAGAATATAACATTTTTATAAAATATTCCATTGAAACACCTACAACATAATATAGAGGAAACTTAACTGAGATAAAAATACATCGTCGTCAGAATCAACTATCAACTTTTCTTATGGTTTTCTTATGAACGTCTAATAAACTTGCGTTGTGCATGTGTGTTTATTTGACACATTTTATTTTCAACATTAATTTCAGTTTGATATATTTTTGTCTAAAAGACATTGTCGTGAGAAATATAAGCAGAATGGACACATGTTAGTTCCAACAAAGATTTAAAATTGGTTGTGATCTTATACACAGTTACAAACTAAACCGTGATAAACAAACAAGATTATGTAAGGTTATAATTAACATTTTAAGATTTTAAGATGTTTTACTGAGATACGTGACTGTAATTATGGGTTTCATTAGTTTCTTGAGGTTTTTTTTTAATAATATTGCAGCAGGGATCATATTATGTAATAACAGGGGTTGGACCTCAATATATTTTGTATTTTTTTTACTATATCATGTAATCAAAGGGATTTAATGTTAAATTGAGCACAAGTGCAAAGGGAGACGATCATCGACAGCCATGACCTCAAAATTTTGAGTTTTCTTAGCGGCATATTTTTTACTATGATCGTACTTACTAAGATCTTGCGAGAATCCAATCTTGGGAGAAATTGGATTTGGATCTTTTAGTATTTAAATGTCATCGTATATTAGAATAAATGTGAAATGCTATCAAATAAGGAATTACGTTTAATATAATTTTGTTATCACGTTTTAGTAACACTTGCCTTATTTTTACTCGAATATTTTGTAAGGTGTTTGTATGAGAATCAAGTCAAAATTTCAATAATATGTCGTTGCCAACTTTTTAGGCTTAATTGTGGAAATTCAATATTCTCTTCAGATCTTAAGTTTAATACATAAATCTTCTTATTAATTCTACAATATAATAAATTATTAAGTTTAGGATTTCTCACGACTACTATTTAAACAAACTTCACCATTGTCATTTTTCATATACTCTCGACACAATTAAGTGTTTAGCTAACACAACTACTTCGTTATGGCAGCCCTCAACATGATTGGTGATTTGAGCCCTTCAAAACTATGTGAAAGATAAGCGTTAACATTATCAGACTCTAGCGACTCAACTTAGCTAGGTGTTTTGCCAGTATAAATTATTATTTATGTTTTCAAAAAATGTAAATCAAATATCAAATTAATTACAAATGACAACACTGATATACTAAAAAAAGTTTAGATATATTTATACAAATGTTTTTGATTGATTTGTCTTTAATTATAATTTTTTATATCTTAATTTTAAATCTTATAATAGAAAATATATTTTTGAGAGAAAATCATAATGCATATAATTATCTTATTTTATAAAAATATAATGTTACTAACATAATTTCATTTTAATTATATTATATATAATTATTAAAATATGACAAATAAGTAAAATAATCTAAAATCATGGAAAACATGACAAATAAGCATATTCACTTCTCTAATAACAATATATATAACTTATTACAATGTAAACAAATTATGTTCTTTGACCATATAAATTTGTACCATTTTTAAATTAAATTTCCTATTATATTTATACCAAGGAAAATTGTAGTTATACAAATATTTATATAAAAAATCACAAAATAATACAAAATTAATATAAAAAACGTAATCCAAATGTAAAGATATGTAAAAGTTGAAACAATTAAATAAAAATATATATGCATATTATTTATTTTTATATTCTCACCCCGCGCAAGGCGCGGGTCCTTACCTAGTAAACATTTAAAGGAAAATAAGTACTTTGGAAGAACTAGTAACGGCCCTGACTCTATAAGGATCAAAAGCTATTTAAAAAAAACTGCTAATGATCCACGAGTTCGAGCAACTCGGAGTGTTTGGGTTTCAACTTCACTAATAATACCACTACACTAAAGCAACATTTAAGAAAAAATGGCCATAAATTGTATATATGTTTTGAAAGCTGGAAGTCCATGCTTCTGCAGCTTCCTATCAGGGCCGGACTTAGGAAGAACTTAGAATGTTGTTCTAGAAACTACAAAGTATTAAATGAAAATTTGAACAAGTTTAAACATAAAAAAGTTCATTTATTTCCTTTGGAAGAGTTTGATGATGAAAAACTGACTTTATACTTTTAAATTCAACAAATGAGTTATGGTGAAGTGAAACATTTGTCTCACTAAAAACCTTGTCAAGAAAATTTATTGGGAAAAAGCTTGACAATGGACAAAAAAGTATAACCAAGATACTTTTTCATTTGTTTGTTGAAATCAGTTAGCTAGAATCAAAACCAAAATGGTTTGATAAGCTCTACCTCCATAATAGTTGTCTTGATTAGTTTGGCTCCATATTTGATTAAGCAACCTTTACACTGCTTGGTTAAAATTCTTAGCTCTTGCTCGAAACATTGGATCAGGTGGTGTGGTAAGAACATCCTCAGCTATAAGCTCATCATCTAGTTCAAACTGCTCCTCTGGTTCAAGTTCATTTTCAGGTTCTGATGTCCTTGTGTCATCTAGGATCATATCATCCTCTCCCACTTGAAAAAAGATTTGTCTTCAAATCTATTTCATTTGCAAAAAAGAAACCAAAATCAGAAACATTGAATGTAGAATTCACTTTATACTTACCTCATAGATCAACCTGATAACCATTGTCAGTGATCGTTGATGTTATCTCAAGTGGTCCGTCAATTCCAGGCATCAGTTTGACTTTTTCTATGCTGAGAATTTTCCCTTCCTCAAGTGCACCCACTTGGTCTCCAACCTCGAACATTTTCTCATTTATGTCCATGTTGCATATCTTGACATACTCATAAATTTTCTTTTTATGTTTTTCTTTGCATTTTCATGGGTCTGTTTGACGAGTTCAACTTTCTTTTTTCCCATCTATGCCAGTTCTTTCCATCAAATTAAAAGGGATTAGAAATAAATAAGATATAGGATTGAACCCATAAACAACTTGAAATGAAAAATACTTAGAAGCAAAATGTTCAACATAATTATATACAAATTTAATATGAGGTTAAAAAGTTTCCCAAGTTCTTAAGTTTTTTTATTAATTAACGCAAGAGTGTCCCTAAGGTTGTGTTAACCACTTATATGTGATCATAAGTTTGAGGGTGACTTGTAGTATAAATACAAAAGCTTAGTACCTAAATTTGACCAAATAATTTTCTAGAAGTAACTAAGAAATTTAGCATCTATATTAGAAACTATTTCTTTAAATAAGTTTTCTATGTGCAATGCCTCATAATTCTTTTTATAAACAATGAAATGTGCCATTTTAGAAAATATGTCAATCACAACAAAGATAGAATCCTTTCCAGTCCTATTCTAGGCAAACCAAGAATAATAACCATAGAAATATCATTCCAATGATGCATAAAATGAGTAAATGAGTATACAAACTGTGAGGTTGAACCTTTAACTTATCTTGTTTACAAGTGATACATATTTCACAGATTCTCTCAACATATCTTCTCATGTGTGGCCAGTAAAAATAATCTCTCATCACTTCTATTGTCGTAAAAATACCAAAATGGCTTATTACACTACCACCATGAGCTTCTCTAACAAACAAATCTCAAAGAGTTCAGTTAAGAATACAAAAACATTTTTCATAAAAAAAAAAATTATTATGACTATAGAAATGTCATGAGGTAAATTTATCAGAAAGCTTTATAGGTTTCCTGAAAATCAGGATCAGTTTTGTAGAGTTCTTTAATTTTGCTCAAATCCCAAACGTTGAACATCAAGAGTTGAGAGGAAATTATACTTTCAGAATAATGCAACATAAACAAAATCTTCTTTACCTTATTTGTACTTGATGACATAAGAAAATGTCTCAATGAACTCTTCTGGCGGGCTTCTTATTAAGTTCTTGTTGCCCCTTTAGATGTTTGAGAGATTCATGATCAGTGTGAATAAAATACTCCTTGTGCCACAAGTAATACTACCATGTTTAGAGAGCTCTCACTAAAGCATACAACTCTTTGTCATATGTTGATAGTTCAAAATTGCTCTTCCAAGCTTTTCACTAAAATAGGCAAGAGACTTTTGTCTTGCATTAATTTGTTCTAAATTCTATTCCCGAGGCATCACACTCAGTTTCAAATGTTTTAAAAAAATCAGGTAAAACCAAAAGAGGTGTGTGTGTTTTAGCTTCTCTTTAAGTGTATGAAAAGCCTCTTCCTATACTTGGTACCATTTGAATCACATGTCCTTTTTGATAACCTCAGTGAGTGGTGCAGCTATAGTACTAAAGTTTTTAACAACACGTTTACAAAATCTAGTAAGACCATGAAAGCTTCTCACTTGGCCAGTCTATGATGGCCTTAACCTTTTCTTTCTCAATTGTGATTCCATATGCACTTACAACAAATCCTACAAAATAAGTTTATTTGTGCAAAAGTGCATTTCTTAAGGTTGACATATGTTTCACTCAAAAAGATTCTAAATGTTGAACTTGTTCTGCTATTTTTTTTCTACAAACAATAATGTCATCAAGGTAGACAACAACCAAATGTCCAATGAATCTCTAAGAATATGATTCATTTGTCTCATGATGTACTAGATGTATTTGTCAATCCAAATGACGTAACTAACCACTTATATAACCCATGCTTAGTTTGAAATGCATTTTTCTATTCATCATCTTCTTTCATCATAATTTGATGATGTCCACTCTTAAGATCAATTTTAGAAAAGATGATAGAACCATATAACTCATCAAGCATATTATCTAATCCAGGAATGGATGTCGGTATTTCACCGTGAAATTGTTGATGATTCTACAATCAACACACATGCGCCACTACCATCTTTCTTAGGCATATGTAAGATTGAAATGACACATGGACTTATGTTTTCTCTGATATGACCTTTACTATAAGTTCATCCACCTGCCTTTGTAGCCCTTTTGTTTCCACAAGATTAGTTTGGTAAGCAATATGGTTTAGAAATAATGATCATCGTACGAATTCAATTAAGCATGAAGAGAATATGAAGAGATAATTTGTAAAATAAATATCGTCCAGAATCAAAAACTAACAAATCTAGATATCATAGCATAGTTTTATCAATTTTAAACATATTAAAATTAATAACAAAAGATCAAAAGACAAGAAGATGAAAATATATTAAAAATATAAACTTTTAAAGTATGCTCCAATATCATTTGAAACGATCTTCTTAGAATCGACACTTGCATAAAAGTTATGGAAAAGCATTTGATTCACCATACACTAACGAAATCAATGAATTTTGTTGGATATGATACACAAATAAAATGATCTACCTTTAAAAAAGTTTTAGAATGAAAAGATAGATAGATTTCGTCTAGAACGGAGTACAAACATACAAAAGAAAATAATCAGTCTTGGAACAATTTACATGCTTGTTCTGGAAACTATAAAAACATGTAACGAAAATGTAACGCCTCGACCGCCCCTACCGGTGAGTCACCTATCCCTCTATCGGGCTCGTGGGCCCCACCACTGTCCGACGGTCGGTGCGTTAATTTTTTCAAGGCTCGAAATCATTGTTTACTGACCCTGCAATCACCACCCGACCTTTCCCCGTGCTTTGGCCTCACTCACACGGTATCGCGAATCACTTCCCAATAGATCACCCATCCTTTCACTACTCGAGCATAAGCAAGCTTAACCCTGGAGTTCTAAACGGATGTGTGACGGAAAAGGTAAGTCAACTTTGGTGACATAGGTAGTTAAATCAATTCTCTTAAGCCTTTTTTATATATCACAACTCGGGATGTTACAGAAAATGTGAACAAATTTTCGTTACATAAAAGAAGCTTATATGCTTCCCTTGTACGAGTTTGATGACGAAAAGCATGCATTGGCTTTTAGATTCAATAAATGCACCATGGTGAAGTGAAACAATTGCATCATTAAAATCTTTTTAAAAAAAAACTATTGGATCAAAAAATGACCAATGAAAAAATAGTACAATCGAAAAACTTTTCTCGTTTGTTGAAATTAATATTATAAATCAAAACTAAAGTGGTTTGTCAAGTTCTACCTCCATACTTGATGTCTTGATTAGTTTAGTTCTATATTTGATTAAGCAATTCTTTCATAGTTTCATTGCATGGTTAAATTTATTAACTTTTGCTCGAAGCATTGGACCGGATGGTATGACAAGAATATCTTCATCTTCAGGCTGATCATCTGGTTCAAACTGCTCATATGATTCTAGCTCATTTCCACGTTCCAATGTTTTTGTGTCATCTAGGATCATATCACATGTTGTTTTTTACAATACTCATGAAATGATGACAAATCCAATACCGACACATTTACACATACAACTTCATGACGTTTTATTTATTACACGTATAAAAAAATAAGGAAGTTATAAAAACATGTTTTCCAAAATAGAAAATAATAGTTTTGGATTATACGCTTAATCAGATCACATAGTTCTATAACGACAAAGAGAATATCAGAACAACGATACACTAGTAGTATTACCCATAGAGGGCCCTCTTAATCATATATATTTCAGTATATCCCCAAAATATTATATTAAGGTGAAAAAAGCCCCAGTAGTTTTAAATAATCGCGAAAAGCCCCCTTTTGGTAAAGAACGTGACAATTAATGACTTTCGGCTGCCATGTCTTTCTTTTCGGTCCATGATTGGGTCGGCGTTATATGATCACATTATTACTTCATACAGTATTACACAGATTCTGTGACTCTCTCTTGTTCTTATCATCACCGACTCCTCCGTATATAACAAAACCCATTCTTGGTATTTGATTCTCTCAGATCTCACCCTCGATTTACCTCATAAAGGAATGAGCTTTTGATTCAGATTCGTTGCTTTCAGGTGTATTCTGTTGATGGGTCATCGAAAGATTCAAACTTTAATCGATTTCTCCTAAGGTAATTGAATTTTTACGTTTGCTAAGGTGAAAAGTTGAAGAAAAAGTGAGGAGAATCCTAAGGTTAGATGTGACTCCAAGTTAGAAAAAGTTTAAGTCTTTTGGCGTGTTACATATGTCTACAACGTGTGGAATTTAAAACCAAGTTGGCTGCTACATATCATTGACTCCACTATCGATCCATTTATATATTTATTATTTTATAGAACAATTTATTATTATGTGTAGTAGGGTAGGTCTTCATGCTGGGCTCGTGTGTCGTGTGATCTCTTTACACTATTTTAATCTATTTTCAGAGATTTGAATCTGTACAAGGTCTTAACAAAGGCTTCAGCGTTTAAAGAAGACACCAGAAGAAGAACAAGGACACAGATACAGGTAAAAAAAAAAACATTGTGAGTTCATTGATATATATATGTATGTAAAGCAAGATAATCTTTGCTTTGGTGAATTGAAATGCAAAGAACTTTAAGTATACATATGCTGACTTTCTGCGGATTTTTGTTATAGAAAAGTATAAATAATCTGAGTTTTTGATTTGCTTGTTCACGTTTCTTGATTTGATTTGGTAAGTTATTGTCCAAAGTGGTATGTACGTGATCGTATCATCTGAGCACATGGCTTGTAGAAATAGCCAGCCAGCCATTTTAGTCGCTGACTTTCTTATATTGTATATTTTTGATTTCTATATTGTGCTTGAGCACTACATATGCTCAGGAGTTCACAGATCATTTGAGGTTTTATTCCATTTAGATGCTTAAGGATCTCTTCGTGCTTGAGTCGAACTCTTCTTCTTCTTCCTTGAATCTTTCTTTCATTTCCTAAAACAGGTTTTGTGTTAAACCCCTGAATCTGATCTTAGTGATTGTCTGGTTATTAGCTCACTGTAGAATGTAAAATCGTTTGTGTAATGATAGTGCTTCATTAGGTCCATTGAGTAAGGCTTTTGTTGTGGATTGGTTGATTGAAATCTCAGTGTAAGTTAACTTTTAAGTGTCACAGAGCTGTGCCACATATGTTCTTGGAATAGTTCTTTTCACTCCTTTCCACTTTAGGAATTAAAAAAGCTGTTGACTTTGGATAAATATTACTATTATGTATTATTGTATTAAATTCATTTTCCGTATGCCACAAAACCCATTCTCTAGTTGCTTCATCAAGTTGACAAAAAGCAAAAGTTTTATATAAGTGGTACCAGGGTTTGCTAATTCACACATTCTTCTCAGGCTCTTATCAAAAAACTCTGCTCTGCTTTGCGAGATAGAAGAAGATGGTGGCTTTTGGGAAGTATCTGCAGCGCAAACAAATCGAAGAATGGAAAGGGTATGCACACCTGCACATGCTTATGTTCTCATCATCTGATTTTTGGTTGTTAATGATGTTTTGATGGTTCCCTTGTAGCTATTACATCAACTACAAACTGATGAAGAAGAAAGTGAAGCAATATGCTGAACAAATACGTGGCGGATCTCAACATCCTCGCCATGTTCTCAAAGATTTCTCTAGGATGCTTGATACTCAGGTATGTTATCGTTAATTGTCAAAATGGTTTTCTCTCAACTCTTAATGGTCCTGATCTAGATATAATATCGTTTTGCAGATTGAGAAAACTGTCCTTTTCATGTTGGAACAACAAGGGCTGCTTGCAGGAAGATTAGCCACGTTGAGGGAAACGCATGATGCTATTCTCGAGCAGCCTGACATAGCAAAGATTGTCGAGCTACGAGAATCATACAGAGATGTTGGACGAGATCTTCTACAGCTTCTGGTGTTTGTTGAGTTGAACGCCATTGGTCTCCGCAAGATACTTAAGAAGTTTGACAAACGTTTTGGCTATAGATTCGCTGACTATTATGTCAAAACTCGTGCTAATCATCCTTACTCACAGCTTCAGCAAGTGTTTAAGCATGTGGTAAATAAAATTTTCTTTCAGCTCTTTCACTTGTTTCATCTATAGGAATCTTTAATGTTCTGTGTATGGAACTTATAGGGTGTAGGAGCTGTTGTTGGAGCCATTTCTCGTAATCTTCATGAGCTTCAAGAAAATGAAGGAAGTTTCTATTCAATCTACGACCAACCTGTTCTCCCACTGCAGGATCCAGTGGTCGAGGCAATGAAGACTGCAGTGGACAAGTTAACAAACTCAACGAGTTTCCTCAACTTCTTGGCCCAACATGCTCTTATCATGCAAGATGATTTGCAGACTCCTTCAGATGATACCATCGATGAACGGACTTACCATTTTAACTCCTTGCTCCTGAACTTAGGAAACACGTTTTTGTACATGGTCAACACTTATATCATCGTCCCTACAGCAGATGACTATTCAATGAGCCTTGGAGCTGCAGCTACGGTTTGTGGTGTTGTCATTGGATCTATGGCTGTGGCTCAAGTGTTCTCATCGGTTTATTTCAGCGCTTGGTCCAACAAATCTTACTTCAAACCTCTTGTGTTTAGTAGCATTGCTCTCTTCATTGGAAACTTAATGTATGCCTTGGCTTATGATGCTAACTCCATTGCTCTTCTCTTACTTGGCCGTCTCTGTTGTGGGTAAGTCCAAAACTTACAGCCCTATGAATTGTTTAGAAGAGGAAACCTTTGTTATAACCCTTTTAAATGTGCAGGCTGGGGTCAGCAAGAGCTGTGAACCGGAGATACATCAGTGATTGTGTGCCTTTAAGAATCAGAATGCAGGCATCAGCAGGTTTTGTGAGTGCTAGTGCTCTTGGAATGGCTTGTGGTCCTGCACTCGCCGGTTTACTCCAAATCAAGTTCAAGTTCTATAAGTTGACATTTAACCAGTCTACTTTGCCTGGGTGGGTTATGGCTGTGGCTTGGCTGTTCTATTTGGTGTGGCTATGCATTTCATTCAAAGAGCCGTTGCGTGATACAGAGGAAGAAGAAAGAAGCAATCACAATGAAACAACTTCAAGTAATCTACTTTTGTGGATGTTTGATAGTAAAACTGTTCTTTTAATGATTGTTAACGTCTTTTGATTGGATTCTTGAATGATGTGGTGACAGATATAGAAGAGAATAGTAGAGTTGTGGAGGAAGGTCTTCGAAAGCCATTGCTGATTACTTCAGGGCTCAAGCTGGAAGATGAAGAGGATTGTGATGATAGTGAGGAATCTGCAGAAGATTCTCGCAGACCTGCAAACTCTTTCGGTGATGCATACCGTCTTCTTACTCCATCTGTTAAGGTATCTATCATCAGACTTGATCCTAGATTACAAGAGTTCTAGGAATGTTAGAAGTTAGAACTAATCTGCCGTTTGGTCAGTAACTAATGTGCGGTTTGGTCGGTCAGGTTCAACTGTTGATCTACTTCATGCTCAAATACGCAATGGAGATACTACTATCTGAATCTAGTGTCGTTACTTCATACTATTTTGGCTGGACAACAAGCTCTGTTGCCATCTTCTTGGCGTGCCTTGGCCTCACGGTGCTACCTATCAACATTCTTGTGGGAAGTTACATCAGTAACATGTTTGAAGACAGGTACATCTTCAAACTTTAGATGCTTTTTTCATGCTTCTTGGTCATTGCATTCATATGAAACTTTAGATGTTTTGTCCATGCTTTTGGTGACTGATATGCCGCTATCTCTGTCTTTATTGCAGGCAAATCCTTTTGACATCTGAGATCATTGTCTTTATCGGGATCCTCTTCAGTTTTAACTTGTTTGTTCCATACACCGTACCACAATACGTAATCTCTGGTCTAGTAATGTTCGTTGCTGCTGAAGTACTCGAAGGTATATAAGTAAACATCAACCTCTCTAGTGTTTTTCTTTAAAAACCAACTGTTTCTAATGGCTTTTGTTTTCTCTGTAGGTGTGAATCTATCGTTGTTATCGAGGGTAATGTCATCAAGACTATCAAAAGGAACTTACAACGGAGGGTTGCTGTCGACGGAAGCAGGAACGTTGGCTAGGGTTGTGGCGGATGCAACCATAACGTTGGGAGGATACTTGGGAAGAAACCATCTGTTGAATGCAACTCTTCTACCATCACTTGTCATCTGCATTGGCTCCATTGTTGCTACTTGTTGCACTTATAACTCTCTCTACTGATATGTTTTAAGAGATTTTGCTACCAATTTTACAAAATATAATAAAAAATAAACAGTGTGTATGATCCGCTCTGTATTTGATTGTACGTTGTCACCAAGTTTCCTAATTCCTATTCGATTGTACTTGCTAGGCATAATATACCTTATTACAAGTTATTTTTCTTGTGTTTCTTGCACACACAAAAAAAAAGATTTTAGTGTTTGGTAAGAAACAGAATCATAAACATATGTAGTAGTTTCTTTTATCAATTTTTCGACTAATTAATAAGACAAGAAATGTTTACATAATTATAAAACAACAAAAAATGAATAAAATACATTAAAATTAGCATAAAATTTTGCAAGTCTCTTACAACATCGAACTAGCTATTTGGACGATGGTGAGGCATAAACAATTAACCAGAAGATTGTTCATAGTACTTCATAAAATTGGTAAAAATACCAGCAACACTGCTTCCTCCATCAAGTCTCTTAAATTCTTTTTCAATGTGTTTTAAGAAGCCTATCAATCAATCGTTGATCTTGAAGTGCTATATTAGAGTGTATATAGTAACAGTTGGCTTGGTTAGTTAGAACCGGTTTATACCAGATAGATTATGATTGTATATAAGCACTTGTACACCTTCATTTTACACTTAACAGAAAGAGTTGATTACTTTCCAAATCCTCTGGTCATCATCTTCTCCATGAGAGCTGAGTTCTGTTCAACTTCATTTCATCTAATATGCTAGCCGATGAAGCGAGTGAGGTGATAGGTGATGTTCTTATACGATGATTGATTAACAAAAGCTTTAAATCAACAATATCAGGAACACCAAAAATAAATGGGTGCTTAGCGATGATTGATTAACAAAGGTTAAATTAAATTATTTTCGAATCAAAGGACAAGGAAAATGCAAATGATACATTTTTATTTGAAACAAAAAAAGGTTCATTTAAACAATACAACAACATGGGAATAATAAAACAGGAAAATACAACCAAAAAAACACACACAACAACTTTCTTTTCGTTTGATATTGTTTTTTTAAGTTTTTAGGACCGTTACCTTGGCAGCATCTTAAGCTTTAACTCCAGTCTTCTTGTTTGGCTCAAACACAAACTTGATGAGAGATTCCTTGATAGACAACATCTCAGGGAACTCAGTCTTCAACTTAGTCGCATCAAGCTCGTTGTTACTCCTCGGAGCCACAATCACTTTAGCTTGTTCCTCCAATGTGAAGTTCTTCCACGTGAAGCTCGGGTCAATGTACTCTCTGTACATCTCCAAGATCTCGTTGTGGCTCACCACACCCGGGTTCGTGAAGTTGTAGATCCCGGTTAAGTTCCTCTTCGCCATCTCGATCGATATTGGAAGGAGCTCGTCGAGGATGGTCATTGAGTTTGGGATGTCTACAACTTTCTCGTATCGAGCAATCTTGGTGATGAAGTTTCTTGGGTTTGATAGATCTGAAGAGATGGGCATCCGGACTCTCAGCGTGCATACGTTCTCATAGTTCTTGAGCAGCTCTTCCACCTATAATTGAATCTCAAGAACTTAGCTATGATGAAGATTGAAACTTTGAACTAATCTACATTTTATCTGAAAAAGCTAATTCAACATACAAGACCTAAGCAATCACGCGTATTAGAACCGAGTTTAACGAAATCTTGGATTTTTTGGGGTTCATAGAGTAAATATATAAAGAATCTGACCAAATCTGAAATAATTGAATAATAAAGGGATCGAACATGTGAATAAGAAAAACTGATGAAACTCTCACTAATCTACATTCTATCTGAACTAATTCAAGATCTCAGACTTAAGCAATCACGAATCAGCGAAATTTTTGGATCAGCGAGTAATTAAATAAAGAATCGGACCAAATATGAAATAAATCCATGATTAAGGGACTGAAAATGTGAATAACGAAACTCTCACAAATGTGGAACATTGAACTAATTAACACCTACATTTCATCTTTATAGCAATTTGGGTCTAAACTGCACATTTAAAAACTTATTTAATCACACGAATTGGATCATAAATAGCTAAAACAAGAAAACAGATCCATTTCAGGAAACTTTCTCAAAATAAAGGGATCGAAACCGCAAAAACATCAAAAAGAGAAAACTCTCACCATAGCTTTGGTCTTAGAGTAGAAAGATCCGGTGAAGTTAGGAGTATCCTCCTCCTTGAATCCGACACCCGACCCGAGAACATGACCCGAATCGTACTCGAATATACACCCCGTGGCGTAATTGATCAGAACGAGCCCCTTCTCTCTGCAAATGTCGGCGAGAGTCAACGTCCCCGCGACGTTCGTGCGGATCGTCTCGACCTTGTGAGACTCGCACCAGTCGACGTTGGGACGTCCGGTGACTCCGGCGGCGTTGAACACGTGGCTGGGCTTCACGGTTTCGATGTCGGCGACGATGGATTGACGATCTTGGAGCCGACCGGATCCGTAAGTGTAGGAGATTCCCTGAGAGTCGCAGAGCTTGCCGAGGAGTCCGCCGATCCATCCGGTTCGGCCGTAGATTAGGAAGTTCAGGGATCCGTTTGCCTCGGCACCCATTGTTTTTTTGTCGGTGTTGATCGGAGATTTTGACGGAGAGGAGGAAGAGAGAATGGATCTGAGGTAGTTTTTGTGTTCGCTAATGTTCTTTTTATCCTACGATCGGGAGATAACATATTTAGTTTTACATCTTACAGCCCTACATTTTAGTTTTTGACATTTACAACCCTAATAGATTAAAACATTTACCAGTTTGAATCTTATTAAGTTAATATAGTTCACCCAAAAAAAAGTTAATATTAATGATTTCCGAGTTTCTAAAAATGAAGGTTTTAAAGTTTATAAATTAACAAGAAGAAAAGAATCGTATAGCATGTTTATCTTTTTTTCTTTAAAGTTAATTACATGAAATATCACCAATCAGGAATTAGTATTCCTTTGTGGATATCACTTGATCGTCTATATTTTTGGACTCATGTTTATTTAGGTGGTGCTGATAAAAAAATGTATCAGGGTGTTGTTGTCACTTTTCTGGTAAATATGAGGGCGTAGAGATAATTTTCAAGATTTTCAGATTGTGTGTTAAATTTAAAATTATAGAAGTTGATTTATTTTTAGAATAATGTATTATTGTCCCCCATTTTAGACAGATCTGTGAGGTCGGTGGGACGTGAGAAAATTGTTAATTAACACAAACGAGATTCCACTGCATTGGAGGTCTAGATTTCAATTATTTAATGTCCACTAGTCTTAAACCTTGTTCGGAAACTCGCTAGGCGTTACCCGTACGCTCGGGTCACGCCTAGCGATTAATGATAAAATCGGAAATTAAGCGTGGATTAATCGGGGATTAATTTTAAGTATTTTATTGTTATTATCGATATTTATAAAAGTAAATGTACAATAAACCATTGAATACGTCCTAGTCTAGTGGTTCGCCCCTTATTTACAGTTCATGGCAAGGGTTCGAGCAGAGTAGAATGCGTTTTCGTTTTAATTTTTTTCACTTTTTCATTAATCAATGATGAATTACCAAAATACCCTCGTCGTCTACCTCAGCCTCTGTAGTTTCAGAAACCCTAATCTGCGCCGTTTCACTTTTTTTTTCGCGATTCTTCGCATCCAATACTTGTTTTTGATGATTTCCGCATAGTCATGATAGATTTCTACTGCAATTCATGATTTTACACTTGATACTTAGAATAAAGTGACACTTTTTTTTTACTCCGATTTCTTGGACGATTTGCTCCAAATCGACACGGCAGAGGACCGATTAGCGTTTCACCGGCGTTTAAACGGGCCGCCGCGCCGCGTTTTTGAACAAGGGTCTTAACTAATTTTTTTTTGGTGGAAAAACTAATAATCTCGTTTTGTATTCCATATAAAATATAATTTTATTTTAAAAGTTAAAAGTAATACATTAAATATCCAAATCGTTTGATTTGCTTGAACAATTTTCTAACCAGGTAATAGAACTCGTCAATGAATTGGCAACCACTGATTTATAGTTGTATTTGAGACGTTATAAAACTTTCCAATTACAGAAAATATTACCATATGTGGTAGAAATAATTAATACGATATACGTAACTGATGTTAACTTTTTATAACTGAAAGTTTCTATACTTATTGTAATTGATTTGACACTGAAACACCTAAATCTATGGGATATTTAACACATCAATCATATAAAACTGTCAATGTACAAAACTCCGAGCCCTTAAATACCATGAATTTCTATTGAAAATATGTTACTAAGAGCAAGTTTAACCCTAAGAACTCTTAGTGGGGGTTATTGGTTCTTGCATTTTAATGGATTTGAAAATCTAAATTAAATCAGGTGTTATTGATTCTATGATTTTAAAATTCATATTGAAATCATGTGTTATTGGTTTCATGATTTATAAATTCTAATTTAAATTAGGTGTTATTCAATCATCCGAATTTACTAATGGATTTGATTTCATAACGGATTTGCATGGATTTCTTTGTTAAAACTACAAAGACTCAAATCCGAGGGAAAACCTCCAGATTTGTAAATACAAATACAAATTTATATGTTAGATTTGAAAATCAATATATTTTACATTGATTTGTAAATATTATATGGATTTCTAAATACTCTAAAGTACATGAACCAATAACGCCTCCTTAGTTTTTTTTTTTTTGACTTTAAAAAAAAATGAATCAATCGCGGACCGCCACGTATCTGTGGGGCCCGCGAACAATACATGAACTCTTTAAAAACTGGCTCTTGCAGAAGGAGAAGAAGGAGTGATTCTTAAGAATTTTGTGGGCCTAACCTCTTAAAAATACCCTAAGAAGTGAGGTTAAACATGCTCTAAACAATATAGATTTAGAGACATTCTACTACACTTTACTGTGTGGTTACAGATGTGGATTTATCGTTTAAAATCTCTTTGAACATTTGAAGAGAACATACATCTTTATGTTATACATCTTTATGCTATACATCTTGTTAGAGATTAGTCTGGACTTGACTCGGTTGCATAGTTTCAGATTAATAAAAAAAAAGAACATTTTGTCAACAATTAATTAGCACCAATCATGCGAGTCTGAGATTAAGTAAATTATAAACAATTGGGCTAGATCATGAGCTAGGTATACTTTTCTATATATAATAAACAGATCGGATCTTCTGTCTGAATCGTAGTGGACAAGTGATGGACTCAGTTAATGTTTTTGCTAAGATCCAAATCTCAGACTCGAGAGGTTCATTTTTACTTCAAAAGTTTCTTTTTATATATTTTGTAAGTCTTTCACACAAATCTCATAGAGATCTACAACTCAAATTGACCGCCCATGTAGCCAA